>JAJPUD010013125.1:3909-15667 GCA_023553655.1 Myrmecobius fasciatus | reverse complement strand
CCCCTGACTCCCCCACATTCTCCCCCTCCCCCTGACTCCCCCACATTCCCCCCCCCAGACTCTCCTGCTTCAGCCTCCTCTCTGACATTTCTTCCTCCAGGGAGCAGACATGTTCCTGCTGCTCCCGGGCCCCCGGACCCTGGGCCAGGATGCTCAGGTTTCTCCTGGGCCCGGGCGTCCCCCAGGCTCCTGACGCAGATTGTCTCTGGTGCATTGATAGCATCATTTCTGTCCCTGGGAGAAGGGGAGGCTGCTTATGGGGCAGAGCTGGGGGCCGGACCAGGAAGCCCTGCTCGCCTCCTCCCTAAGAGCTTCCTTCTTTCTTCCAGTTCAGCCCGAGGTGACTGTGTATCCATCAAAGATGGCTCCCCTGGGACACCACAACCTGCTCGTGTGCTCCGTCAGCGGTTTCTATCCTGGGGACATCGAGGTCCGGTGGTTCCTGAATGGGCAGGAGGAGACGGCTGGGGTGGTGTCCACAGGCCTGATCGGCAATGGAGACTGGACCTACCAGATCCTGGTGATGCTGGAGATGACGCCCCAGCGGGGAGATGTCTACACCTGCCAAGTGGAGCACTCCAGCCTTCAGAGCCCCATCCTCTTGGACTGGAGTGAGACAGAGCTCCCTCACCCTGCAGTGCTCACACTGCTCAGGACATGGAGCTAGCTCTGGGATCCCCTCAGTGTGTGCCCTGTGCCCCCTTTGGTTCTGCTCTGGGCTAATACAAGCCCCATGTGGCGCTGCCTCCCCCCTTTCCCCAGCACAGCCCCCAGTGGCAGTGCAGAACTGAGAGCTGTGGACACCTAGAACCTTGTCCGGCTCCCCCCGGCCCCAGCCCTGGGAGCTGGCCTCCCTGGGATCAGCCCAGAGGCCCCCTTGTTCTGGGGAAGGGGAGAAGATGGATGGGTGTCAGTGTCCCCTGAGGAGCTTTCACTTCCTGAGTCCTGAAGGCCCCTTTCTCCTCCATCCCTGCCTTCCTTAGGCTTTAGCTTCTCAGGCTCCCCCAGACCCGACTGCTCCCCACATGGGGCTGGCTCCGGGGGGGCAGGTGTGACCTTGGTGTCTCCTCTCCCCAGAAGCCCAGTCTGAATCTGCCCAGAGTAAGATGCTGAGTGGAGTCGGGGGCCTGGTGCTGGGCCTGATCTTCTTTGGGGTTGGACTCATTGTCCACAAGAGGAGCCAGAAAGGTGAGAGACTCTGGGGAAAGCCCTGAGGGCCCCTGCCCTCCATGGTGTCCTGCTGGGCAGAGGGGATGTGGGATTGTGCCAGAAATCTGGCCCCGGGTGGGGGGGGGAGTGCTCTGGCTCCGGCTCTGGCTCCTCCTCCAGGTCCTCCAGGTCCTCCAGGATCTTATAGAAGGGGGTCAAGGGGCCAGATCTCTGGGCTCAGGTCTTAGGGAATCCCCCATTCACCAGCATAGAAGGCCTTGGGAGGGGTCTCAGGTTCCAGCCTTTTGTTCCTCCCCTCCCCCCTCACACAGGTGTGGCTGGATGGATAAAGTGCTTCCTCTGGGGTGTCAGCTACTGGGCTGGGCAGTGTTAGGAGCCCCCTGTCCCATAGCGCTCAGTTCCCTTTGCTTCTGTGACTCTCAGATTTACAAGTATCTCTCTGTCTGTCTCCCTTCCTTTCCCAGGAAACCGGGGTTCACAACCAGCAGGTAAGATCTACCAGGTGGGATCAGGGTTCTCATAGCCTCAGTCTCTGCCCAGTGGGGGCTGAAGCTAAGAACAGGCCCTTAGTGGGAAGAAGCGGTTCTGCTGGTGGCTCAGACCCACATATGGACCCTAATCTGAGTCTTCTCTGTCCTCTGCAGGGCTCCTGAGCTGATCCCTGAGGCTGTGTCTCCTGGAGCTGTTGCCTCCCCTCTCAGCCTCCCTCTCAGCCTCCCTCTCACTTTTGGAGGCCCCTGCTTGTGCCCTGCTCTCCAGGAGGTTAGCCCTCCTGGCCCCTTCCCTGGAATAGCTCCTTCCCTGCACCTTTGGCTCTTCTGGACTCCTTGGGGAATTTGCCCAGCAGCCTCACAGAGCTCCTCCACCCTCCTTTCTTTCTGTACCTGTGTTTTATCCTTTTGGTCCCTTGAGCCTTCCCCCCATAATTAGGGGACTGACAATCAGCTGGGGCTTGGGGACACAGAGACTAAGTGGGGGGAGCAGAGGGAGGAAGCTTCAGCACTCGGGATGCATAGAACCTGTCATGGTGAGAAGTGCCTGCACAGGTGAAGATTGCCATCCAGGCTCACCTGGTGCCTCTTGTCCATTTCCTTCCATAATTCCCCCAGAGGGTGATTACCCAGCATGCTTCTGGTCTTCCTTTACATTTCTTGCCATTAAATGGAGACCAGTGGCCCTCACAGTGTCTGCCCAGAAATCCTTAGCTTTCCCTGTGTGATGGCCCCCCTCATTCTGCTGATGCTTCTCTCTGGGACTTTCCTTCCATCACTTCTGCTCTGTTCTTCTTTGATGATCTGCTGTAGTGTATGGTTCCCTTTCATGTTCTTCTCCATTTTGCTTTTAACAAATTAAAGTTTTAGTAAAACCCTTTTGTGTTTTCATTATATTTATTGCCGAACATATACCCTACCCCATTAGCTTTCCCTCATGACAAAATTTTTGCTCCAGCTCCACAATAACCATCACATAGATCACATATATCTAAATGTAAATGTGATAATACAGACCCTTAGTCTCCCCCCTTCTTCCCTGAAATGTTAATTTTTCTCTTTTCTGTGGCTAAGCTGGATAATTACACGACTTTCATCATCATTTCCCCTCACCCCCATTTTGTGGTCCCAGGTATGTTTCTTTTCCTGCTTCTGCTTACAATGTCAGCATCACACCAAAAACTGAGTCGCTTCCATGTGAATTGCCTTAGGAGGATCCTGAAGATCACCTGGCCGGATAAGGCGCCAGACACCAAGGTCATTTCTCACACTAAACTGCCGAGCATGCAGACACTGCTGCAGTAAACTCTATTGGCCTCCTTGTTCCAGTGCCAAATGTATGCTTGCAGAAAGACTTATGGAGAACTCACATAGGGTGAGCACTCCCACAGTGATCAGGGAAATGATGCAAGGACTCTCCGGTGTCTCTTAGTAACACTGATTGCAGGACATTGGGAGGCCCTGGTACAGTATCACCAGCATGGTGTCCCCCCCTCAGAAGGTGCTGTGCTCTAGGAGCAGAACAGAATTGAAGTAGCTCAGAAGTGAGATGTGCAAAGCTAAGAGAATGCATCAGATGTTCCTATTTGTGCCCGACCTGGGACAGAGCATTCTGAGCTTGTATCGGTGAATCAGTCACACTGACTTGACTCTAATACAGGGACATCATTTGGGTTCTCCTCAAGAAGGAAGAACATCAAATTTTTTTTTCACAATTGTACCAGTTCACAGATCCACATATAGGCCATCAACCTGTCTTTGTGTAGTCCTTCCTCTTCCCTTATTGAGCATTTTCATGTGTTACAAACCTGGAAGGTTTTCAGTTTTTTTTATTTTGATTTCTCATTGTTAGGGATTTGGAGCAAATTGAGGTCTATTATTTCCTTTGACCATTTGCCTACTGGCAAAAGCTCTTGGTCTTGCAGATTTCTGTTCATTTCCTACATGTCTTGGATAAAAGATGTTTACCAGAGACATTTGATGCAAAGATATTTTTTTTTCCCTAGCAACAATTCTACCTGTTGATATTATCAAGCAAAGCTTCTCTGGGTTAATCAAAATTGTTTTTTTCTTACGGATTTCCTTTAGATCTTATTTACTTAATAATCCCCCCCCACAAACACACATCTTAGACACGTTATGATATTTACTCCCATTCATTTTGTGGACCTTTGATAGAAGTTTGTTAAGCTTTTTATTAGGGACAGTAATGGAGCCTTATCCAGATCCCCCTGACTTAGTGATATTTGAGGTAAGTAGAAGGAAATTATATATTTTTTAAATCACCAGACTATGTGCCCATAATTTGTGGTAGGAAATACTTTCTAAATGAATGGTTTTTTGTGGTCAATTCATTTTCATGCAGGGGTGGGGCTGCCTAGAACTTATTTTTCCTAATGACATTTTTGGGAGGCCATTCATGACTATCATCAGAGGTGTCAGGAGGGGTGGAAATGGGCTTGCTGGGCCTGCTCTTCCTTGTATCCAAGTTGGGTTTTCTCCCTGTTCCAAGAGTGTAGGAGCCTATCATTTATCAGAGCAGTAAATGGGACCTGGGGGGGGGTTGGGGAGAGTGGCAGCTCCCTAAGGGGCAGGTAGGGCATGAGACACCAAGATTGCTCAGCTACTTTTCCTTCTTATGGAGAGACAATGTCATCTCTGAGCGATGCTTCAGCTTTCAGGTTCCCATAGGTTCTAATCCATTGGAATGTTTATCTTTCTTATGTCCACTAAGGAACATTTGGAATTCCTAGAACACTTTTATTTGGACTGATAGGAATCTCACATGTGAAATCATAATTTTTGGAAACAAAGATCTTAGGAATTTTGGGATGTAAGGTAAAGGAGGTAAAACAACAAATCACTCTTGGAAGCAAGGAACTGAATGATTGTTGGGAGAATTCCCTTTAGCTTCTCATGTGACCTGTCCATTTCCAAGGGACCCCGTCCCTCTGGCATATTCTTTGATGAGAAAACAATACTTTTCTTTGATACATCCTAGCAATGAGTTTTGATCTTTCATCATTCATTATTTATCTGGGTCTGGCCATCTGGCCTAACAAGGTAAGGCTCAATAAGATTAGTCAAGTCAGATGAGTGAGCATTGATTAAGGGCCTTCTGTGTGCAAGGTGAGATGAAAAGTTAGGGCATATGAAGAAAGGCACAAGTCAGTATTTCCTTTAAAGAAGTCCATAGTCTTAAAATGAAACAAGATTTTTTTTATTTCTTGGGCAATAGGGAGCTACTGCAGTTTATTGAATAGGAGAGTAACTTGCTCATATCTGCTCTTTAAAAGAACAATTTGATATCTGAGGTGAGAATGATCCAGATTTGAGAGAAACTTTGAGGCAGGGAGAGGCTGCTAAGGGGTCTCTCTGCTTCAGTCTCCTCCAAGGGGATATTGATAGAGACCTCTCCTGTAGTAGAGAAAATTAGGAATACAAAAAAGAGAACAAATATGAGAGAAGCCTGGGAGATTCATTTAGCAGCACCTAGTAGCTAGACATGGGAGAGAGAAAATCAAAGATAGTAATTGGATTTCCACAGGAGATTCTGAGTGAATGGAGGTGACTTTGATCAAGGCAGTGAAATCAAGTTATGTTATTACCTCAAAAAAAAATAATAAGAGGTTAACGTGAGCTAAGCACTCTGTCAACACAAAGAAAAGCAAAAAACAAATCCTGCTCTCAAGCTCTTGGTGTAAGGGAGGAGACAACATGCCAACAGCTATGGACCAAGAAGAGCTCCACAGCGTCAATTGGAGACAGCCTCAGAAGGCAGGACCTAAGCAGGAGGGCTTTGAAGGGCTTCTTGCAGAAGGTGGCACTTGAACTGAGACTAGAAGGAAGTCAGAAAAGCTAGAAGGGGAAAGAATGTGCTCCAGGCATGAGGAATAGTCAGTGAAAATGCCAGAAGTTGATTAGTGCTTTGTTCTGATTTTTCAGTCTTATTCTTAATTACTTTCAGGATCAAAAGAAAAAGTTTAAAAATATATCATCTAAGTAGTTTATGTTTACTTGTACTTTTGTCATTGCCAATTATATATACATATCCTATTTCTTTTTGAGAAGAGTCATGTATGAAACTTAAAAATTTTACATCTTTATCAAATCACATCTTTATTTTTGCCCTAGCTTGAGGACATACATATGTATATATCATCACTTCATCTAGAAAAGAGATAATACTGTATAGACCTGATATATACATGAATGCACATTATTAAGGAGATGGAAAGCAAGTTTAAGAATGTTTTTATCTAGTCATTTAGGAAAAAACCTGAAAGAAATAACAATTGCAAATTTAGTATGGTGAAATTAAAAAAAACATTAAGGTCTTTCATACTTGCACCTTTTTATAATAAGCCAGAGACATCTGAGTATTGCAATCACAAAGGAACTTAGAAAGTCTTCACATAACTAAGTATATAAGGAGAATTTACAAGGTATATGCTTTCCCATAGTTAAGTTATTAGTTTTCATTTTAAAGCAAAATATACCCATTTAAATAAAGTTCTGAACATCATAACCTGTTCTTTGACAATTCAATTCCTAATCTAACACAGTAGTTTAAAAAAAAAAACCAAGTAATTTTCTAAGAATACTATTGTATCATTCTCTGTTTTTCAAATTTACAGCTTTTCCTATGCAAAATCATGATACAAGTAAAGGTAGAAGCCTAACAATAACATAAACAATAACAAATAGTAATTTAAAAATTAAAAAATACTTTATTACCAGTAAAATAGTATCACTTCAGTTGAATGCATTTCCAAATCATATGGAAAACCACTTAATCCACCAATTAATTTAAATTATCTCCAGGGAACCCACTCCGACATTGGGTAGTTTGGAGTCTATTCACCAACAGATTTCAGTTCATTCCCAAATCAATGGGGCTCAGAGTTCTTTGAGATATGGAGCAATGATCTCATCATCTGAAACTACTTCCTACTGAGAATTAATATTGAATTGGGTTCCATTTGGAGGAGTTTGAATCGATTGACAATCCAGGGAATTGAGTCAGACCCCTAAAACTGGACAATACAGTTGTCTCATGCTGGTCATTTGAAGGTGAATTGCTCAAAGCCTAGAGGAAAACAAACCTAGAGAACCAGAGAGCCAGCAAAGAGCACTGAGAGCAGAGCCCTCATTTTTGGGAGGTGTGTTTATCTCTTCACTGAAGATTCTGTAAATAGCTAGTTAAGCATCATTTCTTTTAATGGAGACTACATTATAACGCAAATGCAATTTTGAGAAAGAGTCTCATGAGAATAACAGGTATCCACAAAATCCTTCCTTCACAGGTGTCATTTACCTGTCAAATGCAGGGTATTGAGATAAACATTAATCCAAACTTCCACCTGAATCATATGTAAAGTCTTTCTACCAGTATTATTTTCCTAGACAAGTATCCCTTTTCTGAGTTTCTACTGTATCAGCTCTGGGATTAAAAGCTGGTCTGAGGGTGTTTTAAAACCTTCCAGAATAGGGGAAGAAGATATTCCCCCTCTTTTGTCAGGGTCTGTTGTAGGATGAACTGGGAAAAAATATAGATTGGCCAACAGTTTTTCATATCACATAAGTTATTAAAAAAACCATGTGTGTGCCACAGGACACACTATACAAATGTTATTTTCACATTAGTAACAAACTGAAATAAAATTGATTCTACCATTGATGTAACATTCTAAGAACACTTGAGTACACTAAAATCCTCTTTACTAAATAGTACAAAAGATGTTCTAGCTTTAGTTTCAATAATAAAAAAAAGTCTGGCTCCACAGACAATTGTATCAATTGTTCTTATATTATTTTGAAATCTTTAAGGACCTTATTTCATACAGACATATACATCTAGCAAAAGATATATGACTAGGTTAAATACTCACTTTCCTTAAAACATAATGACCACATATTTTTAGACTGAAAATAGCAAGATAATACATACTTGAAGGATGCTTAAAACTTCTATTGACCACTTACTCAGATTATAGAAATTTGCCTTAAGTTGAAAAAGCAGGAGCATGAGTATAATAGCTAACAATCTCACTTTATAGCCAACTCAGGAATCTGTTTGAGTAACTTAATGGTATTTCTCTCAAATGGTGGGTTACTGACTTAATTCAGATAGTCATTTCCAGATTCAAAACTCAAAACAGTATCAGTTATAATCCAAAGAGATTTCATCTCAATAGCAAGTTTCACTAATCAGAAGGTTTAGATCCTAAGCTATCTATCCCAAGTACCTGCAGAGCACAGCCAAAACTAGATGCAGAACTGTTCTAGGTTGAAATCCTGTTCTAGGTACTTCAAGAAAGCTATAGATCATATTTGCTATCACATTCATTAAAAATGAGACCATGATGCACTTAAATGAATATTAAATAATTTTGCTGAAGACAGATGGAGACCTTGGTAAGAGTAATCATTTTCAGTTCTAGCAAACTTCACTTAGAAGTTCTTTGCATTGCTAAGCAGTAGAACCTTTGATACAGCACCACAAATGACTTTGCCTTAAAACAACCACAAACATGAAAAATAAAAACAAATATTCAGTTATTAACACCACATAAATATAAGCATTCCTTTAAACAATAGAAACAATTAATGTTAAAGGAAATTCATTTAATCAGCTGACGGGGACCACAGAATGGTAGGGATGAGCATGTGTGAGTGGGCTTTTTTTCTCACTCCTCCACCCTTAGAAAAAAAGGCTCAGAGACCAGAGATGAGGAGCATCCACCCAGTAGGGAAAGGATAGACCATGCCCTCATCTTTCCTAGCCAATAAATGTAAAATATAAATTCAAAACCATGCAAATAACTAGCATACAGTTTTCATCCTTAACAACCAAAAATCCTGATCAAGAATTTTTAGAAATTTGAAGGTACAAAGATTGGAATTTTATACCTAGAACCAAGCTTTTTCCAAACCTGGCAAATTTACAAATTAGGTGAAGGGATTCCAGAACAGGACCTGAGTCTGCTTCCCTGGCTGTCCATAACTGGGGGGGGGGGCTATGTGATTAAACTTATTAGGGGGATGCTTTGATGGATCCCACTTTTCTGGGATGCTGGATTTCTGGGTCTTGGTTATAAAGATGGGGCAGGAGTGGCCAAGAATGTAGGATTTTGGTTTTGGCTTTCTCGGGATCTTTTCCCTTTCCAACACTGAGAAGGGGAACTATTGTGACATCTGACTACCTAAAATTTAAAAAAATGCATGTGTTTCTTTCTTCTCTCAGTGTCTATTTTTTTTTGTCCTGTCTCTGTCAGCTAATTTGATTTGGCTTATTATTTTTCTAAGTAGGTCTATTAAAATAACTTAAAGAAGTTCTATGGGTGAAACCTTAGGCTTGCAGAAAAGGTACAAGAAAAAAACCTTTAGCAAATTTTGAGACACTCCTTCCAAAAACATCTGAGTATATTTTGGGGTACTTTCCTTTCTGTGGGATTTTCTACACTTCTCTCCCCTAGAGAGAAGAGAGGTATGTGGAATCAGTCCTGGCCAAGCCAGTGTTCTTGATTTGCTATTTTCAAGCTTGGATTCTTCTAGAGTATATGCTGGTATCCCAACATCTATGTCAAAACTCCTCAATATTTCTGACATGGAAGATAGGCTAACCCCTATTGGAGACTTCTTTGGAAACCCCAAATCCCCAACCTGATGCCCTAGCATCAACAGGATACCCTTATTTCCACAATTCTCATATCCTCAATCCAGGGTCTTAAAGTCCACCAATTTCCTAAAAAACCCATCCTGGGCCCTTAGGTACAAAATGAAAACTCTGAGTTCCTTTCCTTTGTCTTTCTGTGTGTCTGAGTCTATATGTAAAAGGGTAAAAATCTTTTTTTGGGGACTAAAACTAATATTGTTTCTCTAATTTGAATTCAGGTGTGGATGAGTACCAATAAATTAGAAAATCCACCATTCAAAGAGAAGTGCCAAAAGAAATGGCAAAATACTTAAAGGGATGCCATATTATAGGTAAATGTCTATCTGGGGAGATCTAGGAGAACAACTGTAGTCCCTGCTTCAGGTCGGGATCTTCTGACTCAATTTCACAGTTGTGTTTCTTGAAAAGGAATGTTTTTTACCTGATTATTCTTGAATCTGGCAATAGGATGAAATTAATTTTTGAATGTTTCACTGATGTCAAATAGCTAAGGATGCTTTGTCTGTTACAATCATGTCCCTGTTTTTCTCTCTTATAGGAAATCTCTACATTCAGAGCAAGTGGTCAGCTTAAAAGCCATGAGCAAAATGAAAGTATGTGATCTTCCTGTTTTCTATCTGAAAATGTGTGGTCATTAGGGAAATGACTATTTTCCATCATTGAGTAGAGGACTATTTGACCTAATTACATGCCTGCTACTAGAGATATATCTGATTAGAAATATGTTTGTATAAGGTCTCTAAATCTTTAAAAATGTAAGAACATTTAGCTATTGATGCAATTGTTCGTGAAACACAACTGCTATTCTCATGCAGTGTATTTTAAAGTAAAGAATTTTAGTGCAAATAGTTTCCTTAGGAGATGTAATTTGGGGAATATTTTCTTACATCAATGTAGAAGTTAATTTTAGCTATTGTGGGAATAATATCTATTTGTCCTGGGTGACCTGTGGCACAAATATATTTTCTTATAAATAATTAATTTGAAGTGCACAGACTAAGCTATAGGAAACCAGTTTGTGATGCAGCCACAATCCATTTCAATGGCTTTCTTGCTCCCCCCTATTACTTTAGTCTTCTTAGTCCCTTCTTCAGTTTTCCTATTCTATCCTACAACAGAAGGGATATACATATGCCTCTTGTAGAAGTTTGGGATAATTTAATGTACTGCTTTTCCCCAGGGAATTATTCTCATTGTTATCATTGATAAAGAAGGATTTTGTGAAAACCTGTAAGCCTAGTGAATTCCCCATTTCTAAAAATTGTTTTTGGATTAAATATGACCTCAGCACCCCAAGCAGTCTCCTTCATGGGGGTCTTGGCTACTTTCCTTGCTTTATTCTAATCAACATCCCAATTTCAAGTAGCTCTTTTATTTTTAAGTAGGTTTTTGGTGGAGGTCCCTGGAAACCAAGATCTCTGGAGACTCCACTCCAGCCCCTCATTTTAATTGTTACTTATCAGTTTTCTTTATGAACTGAGTGCGAGGTATCTTTTTTTTTTAACTTGAACCCATAACTTTATTTTTTTCTTTTTTTTAATTTGCAAAACATATGTATGGGTAGTTCTTCAACATTAACCCTTACAAAGCTTTCTGTTACAAATTTTTCCCCCCTACTCCTCACCCCTTCCCTAGATGGCAGGATATCCACTACGTGTTAATTAGTGCAAGGTATCTTCTTGCAGATAATGTAGTCTCTGTCAAAAGAGGTGATGCCTAAATAGCTATTCACAGAATCTTCAGGAAAGATATAACCCCACCTTATAAAAATGAGGGCTTTGCATCTAAGTGCTCTCTCTGTTTAATTCTCCCTAACTCATGTTGTGGGCTCATACAAGTAGAGATGATTTTTGGCCAAACTATAGGTTGTAAGATGGGCCTTCTCTAAACATTTCTGAAGGCTCCATCAAGAGAAATACCTCCTATTGGAGGACCCTCTCCCCAACCTGTTATCCTCTGACCCAATGACTAAGTCTTTTTGAACACTTTGGCATATGTATTCTTGGCCAACCAAGTGACCCCTTTACTGTTTGCAATGCCATTGTCCCTAAACTCTGCTCATTAGCTTTGTTTTTCTTCTAGGTTTTGTCCAATTCAAATGATTAGCACTAGACAGCTGTATCAACCAGCTTCAGGGATATGACTCAGAATCCCACTGAATTCTGCTTCAATCAGCTCCTGCCCTGCTCCTTTAAATTGGTACCCTGCAGGACAACTCAGCTCTATGTCCATTCCCAGCAGGAACTAACTTCAAAAGATGAGATCATCACTCCATACTCCAAAGGACTTTGGACTCCATTTGTTTTTTTCAAATTTATTTTATTTGAAGAAACAGAATAAGAAAAAGGAAAAACAGAAAAGCAATACAAAACAAAAGGTAACATTATCATGTACCAGGAGAACATCAGGGAAAATTAAA
>JAJPUD010013124.1:17891-45724 GCA_023553655.1 Myrmecobius fasciatus | reverse complement strand
TTACCCTTTCTTTGTGGAGAATTACAAGTCAAGGTCTAATTTCCCCTAAGAAAACACCAGTTCTGTGCAAAAGCTGCACTGGGAGGGAGAATTGTATTCTGGAAAGAGCTCTGGTTTCTGTGGAGTCAGAGGACCTGGGTTCAGATGCTGCCTTTGATACTTAGCCCGGTGTGACCTTGGGCAACAACATAACCTTGTTTGGGCTGAGTTTGTTCTCTCCTGACTAGAAGGACAACAATGAAGTCACAAGAGTGCCTGGGATGGTGTGTGTTCTCTTTCCTGATGCATGTCTCATAGCAATAGCTTCTTGCTCCATATGTCCTCTGTGCATCTGTTTCTCTTCCGTTGTCTGCCTGTATCTGAGTCTGTATTTCAAGCTTTCTTTGTTTACTTCTCTGTGTCTCCATATATACAGTATACACTGTACCTGTGTACATATGTAGGTATCTCCTGATATTTTGTAGCACCTAGTGATTTAGATCTGCTTCCACCTGGCAGTCCAGGACAAAGCTGGCAAGAATCTCTTCCTTCCTCCTAATGGATCATAATATATGGCTAATAAAGAGGTAGTTTGAATGTGTGCAATTCAAGATTCCAGGTATCCTTGGAAACGACCAGTCTCCATGGCAACCAGTATTTGGAACTACCTTCTGCTTCCTAGCTTGACACTAACTTTTCCTCTACAGAGGTGATATTGGACCAAAGGTGTGGTGGCTAATTTTATCTGGATTTTCACTGAAAGAAGTGTGAGACCACATTTTATTCTCTGTTCTTTGAACAAGCCAAGGACAAACATCCTGCAGCCCAGTGGTTGAGCTACCTCCCATGGGAGCTTCAATGCCTGTTGTCTTTTTACATTTACATTGATTAAAAAATTACCTCAACAATGATTTAAAATGATGGAGCCAAACCAGAGAGCATCAGTCACACATTCAGTGGCAGGGGCTAGGCTCTGCTGGGCTAATAAAAGTTTATTTGTGCTGCAAAGTAAGGAAAATACTACATTTTTGACTTATTTTTTTTCAGTTATTACTAAAAATCAATTCAGGATTAGCTAGACTGCATTTTCCCCTTATATAACTCAGCTTTTGCCTAAGGTCAGATGGTTGGAGGAAGAGGTTGTTCTTAATTAGTGTTGACGAATTAAATTTTTAGGCAACTGCATCAATTACTTGACTTCAGCTACACCCCCTAAATGGGAAGATCTCTCACACAAATTGATGAATCCAATCTGATCTTTTTAATACTGCAACACTCATGGAGCCAGTTTCCATCTTGGAAATTTTCCTTCTCTGCTAGGTAGGTCTCAGTCCTTCCTTCTCTGTCTCTAGGGGCTGTTTGACCCTGCTGTGCTCATTCTTGGCTCAGCTTTCCTTGACTCTGCTCATTGTTTTCTGCCTCTATATCCTGGGAATCTCTATCTTTTTCTGAGAGGAGAACCTACTTTCAAACAAGTTCTTAATGAGAGACTAAATGCACTAAGGCAGGTCTTTGATTGATTCCCAAAGAAATATACAGACCTTGTTCTCACTTGATTCTGATTGGTCGATTTCATTAATAACTGTTCTTGCCTCAGAAGGGAATTTTCTGACTTTGAAGGGGGTGGAATAATCCATGAAGCTCCACACTTTTACATAAAGATTCTCCCACCTCTAACAATCTATGAGCTCAGGAAGCCTTCCCCTTTTCCAATCCAGCCCTTCTCAGGCCAGCACTACAAAACAGAAGAATAAATGAAGCCTTCCATAAAATGAGAAATTGTTTCCACTTAAAAGCATCAGTCAGCATTATCTACAAATAATGGGTTTAAGCTGTAGGCTTTCTCAGTAAGACCAGGCAAAAAGCAAAGATACCCATTTTATTTGGCATTTTATGTCATATACATGGTTGATGGTTGGATGTGACAATTCAGACCAACAAACACTGTTACTATGAACTGGAGTTTTTTTTACTCTCAATAGTATTCTGTCCTTCTAATATGCCTTTTGATTCTTTAAATAATCATCCATTTAGTTTCCCTTTTACTCTTACAGTAAAAAAAGAAATGATGATCAGGATGATTTCAGAGATGTCTGGAAAGACTTAAATGAACTGATGCTAAGTGAAATGAGCAGAACCAGGAGATCCTGTACACAGTAACAAAAAGATTAAAGGAAGATCAACTCTGATGGATGTAAGTAGTTTCAACAATGAGATGATTGACGCCAGTTCCAAAGGTCTAGTGATGAAGAGAGCCATCTACACCCAGAGAGCGGTCTATGGGAATTGAGTGCAGATCACAGCATAGCACTTTCACTCTTTTTGCTATTTGCTTACATTTTGTTTACTTGCCCATTTTTTCCCATTTTGATCTGATTTTCCTTGTGCAACTCGATAATTATATAAATATGTATATGGTTATTGGATTGAACATATATTTTTAATATGTTTAACACATATTGGATTACTTCCATTCTAGAAGAGGGAGTTTGGGGGAAGGGAAGGAAATTTTGGAATACATGATTTTGCAAGGATCAGTGTTAAAAAATTACCCATGCATATGTTTTGGGAAAAAATGGTGCAATAAAAACTAATTAAATAAAAATTATGTAAAAATATTTATTACCCACTATTTCTTGTAATATCTTTTTAGAGGTCAAAGAGAATGGAAATTATATGAACACCAGCATAATATTCCTAGCACCTTTTACATACTGGAACACACTTGCTCCTCAGCACAGGGAGAAGGAAACTGAGGAGGGGGGAGCATCGTGAAAAGTTTGGTGTGGGGGAGGGAAGAGACAAGAAACAGAAGAAATGGAGGGGCTGAGACAGAAGCAGGGGAGGGGCAAATTACCTCACAGACACTGAAGCACTAGTGGGACCCTTAGGATCTGTCAGTCTGGAAGATGGGGGCAAGATTGACCTCATGGAGGGGAGGGTTTAACGTGGGAAGGAGAGGGAACGGGGTGACCCCCAGCTGCTCTGGTCCCCACACATCCTCACCTTCAGACAATGACTTAAAGCTAATTGAAAGTGGGAGGGGTTAGTCCCTATGACATCACTACAGGCCAGGGCTAGTCTCCCAAAGTGAGGTGAGGGGGCTCTGAAATCTCATCCAGAGTAGTGGGGACCATCCCCCAGTCATTTCCATCACCCAGCCTGGCTAGGGAAGGGGCCACATTCCATCATGCCCCTGGAGTTGTGCCTGTGACTGAGCAGAGTCTCAGGTTTCTGAGGCTGGGCCCTGTAAACTGGGGTGTGTGTAAGGGCTGGGGGGCAGCAGTTGAGCTTGACTTGGGCTGGTCAAGGGGTGGCCACTTTATGAAAACTTTGAGGTTAGAACAAAGAGAGGAAGAGGTAGGTCCAAAGAGAGGTGTCCTGGACTCAACAAAACTAACTTCCAGGCTGTGTATCTATCCTATTTAAATTTTATGTTATTAGATTTTACACACAAGTTTTTAGCCTATCTAGATCTTTCTGGATCTTTACTCTGTAATGCAGTTGGGGGCTATCTCCAAATCTAATTAGGATGCCGTCTATGCCCTTTGTGCAAGCAATTCATAAAAAAAGTTAGGAAGGAAAAGGTTAATGGCAATTCTTTGGAGTACTACACTAGAGACCCCATTCCCTTATATTCCAATCAGTCGGTCAATTCCAGGTTTAATTTCACTATCACCTAGGCAACATCTCTGTACCATCAGTACAAAAGAGCCCTGAATAATTTATCAAATATTTTGCACAAATCTATGTGAACTTGTTTCTACTATGTTCTGAGTGACAACTTTAACAACTCTGTGGAAAACAGAAATGAAGTGAGTCTGGTTTGGCTTATATTTGATGAAATCATGATGATTTTTTTCTTTTCATAATTCCCATTTCTAGATGTTCTTTAGCTATGTTTTTAGATCATGATCTACCCATGTCACAAAATTATTCAATAATTTTAGGTAGAATTTTCATTTTCATTATATTGTCTCATCCTATCCATGAACAATTGATATTGCTCCACGTGCTTAGATCTGATTTCTTGTACGTGAAAAGTATTCTGTTTTCATAAAAGTCTGGAGTATGTCTTGGCAGGTATATTCCCATGTATTTTAAAATATTTACAGTTATTTTAAATGGGATTTTCCCCTATCTATTGCTGCTGGGTTTGTTGGTTATATATAGAAGTATTAATGATTTATATGGGTTTATTTTATATCCTGTAAGTGTGGTAAAATTATTAATTATTTCAACTACTTTTCTAAAAGACTAAAAATGTTTCCTCATTGCCTATTCTAATTCGTTCCATTTTTTCCTTTTCTTATTGTTAAAGCTAACATTTCTAATACAATATTGAACAATGGAGGTGATAATGGACATCCTTGCTTCATTTCTGATCTTATCTTCATTAAAAATATAGCATAACCATAGTTATAGATGTTTTAGGGAAAGCCCCATTTATTCCTGTCTTCTCTAAAGTTAGACTGAGTACGCTTAAGTTGGAGAAGGGTTCTTTAATCATAGACTGTTAAAATTGGAAGGATCTTTATGTAAAAGTGTGGAGCTTCATTGATTATCCCACTATATATAAAGTTAGTAAATATATTTCTTAGACAAGTATAGTTATTATTTCAATCAGTCAGAACAAAAAGTGTAGCAGGTCTGCATATCTCCTGGAATCAGTGAACCACACTACCTTAATGGATTTGGTCAGGCCTTTAGGAAACTGTAGGAATTTCCTTGTGTAGGAAAATAAGGAAGCATCCTAAAAAGCCAGTTTCCTAGTGTTTGGAAATACAAAGGAAGGAGCATGGTTCAAGTAAGCTGAACCTAGAAGCAGCAGAACTGGATAAAGCAGGAACAAGAAAAAGAAATTACACCACTGAGCTGTCAGAGAAGGACAATATCACAGATGGACACTTGCTCCATGAGCATGTCAGAGTAGAAGATCCAGGCTGGTGGCAGCAGTGTACCAACTTAATTGAAGCCTAAGTTTCCAAGGTATGGTGTACTCTTTCCTGAACTTCCCCTCTTAATACCTGTCGACTCACAGACACTACAATAAATCTGCATTTTATTTCCACATGGGCTTCTAGTCATTTGAATTTTGCCCAAATCACAAAGAGGTCAGGGATAACAGACAAAGGTAGAAATAAGTTAATGTAGAGAGTCCACCCTCTGCCTAAATGCTAGGCAATTTCCCAACCGAAAATATTTCATCTAAAAGAAATTCATAAATGCTGCAGAAGAGGAAAATATGTAGACTGAGGCAGAGCCTTATATTAGCTCTAGTCTCAATTCCAAATTGAGCTCATGGTTGTAAGTAGCATTATACTTACTTAACCTTTCACAGAATGCCAGCCAGGGCTGGGAATATCCTTGGATCCTTGAATATGAGATCTGACAGGTCCCAGAGATGAGAGAATATGGATTTCACAGCAAGAAGTGATCCTGGAACAGAGAATATACAAAATGAAGAGGGCCCTGTTAGCACCAGACACAGACTGATAATCAATTAGCCTGAAATGCCCTCAACTCAGGATTCCAGGTATCCTTGGCAACAACCAGTGACCATGGAAACCAGTGAGTGGAACCAGCTGCTGTTTCCATGCAGAACACTGAAATTTGGTTCCCTAAGTATTATATTTCCCCAGGTGGGCTGGCTGAATTCATCTCGATTTTCACTGCAAAAGGTATGGTTCCTAGTTAACCTCCTTCCCTTTAGCAAGCCAGGAAAAGCATCTTGGAGTCCACTGATTGGGCTTTATGATACAGTGGGATTCAAAACCTTTTTATGCTTTCACATTTACATTCATTATATGACTTAACTCAACAATAATGTGCAGGGATTGAGACTTCTGCCGCTAGCAGAAGTCACTCATGCAGTGGTAGGAAGTAAGCTCTGCCTGAGTTTTATATATGTTCATTTTTGCTACCTGGCAGGGGAAGAATTCCCCTTTGCCTTTTTAATGCAGGTATAACTAAAGCTCCACACTTGTCCCCTACACATATAAGATTCTGCTAGAGATCAGTTGGTGGGAAGAAGATTTTGGTTTTAGTTAACACTGAAAAATTAAATGTGTCTGGCAACAATAGCAATAGAAGATGTCAGTTCTGATTCCTTAACTGGGAAGATCTCTGGTATCAAGTATGTGAATACCCTCCAAGCAGTGATATTCATTGTTCTGAGGACCCTCCCAGCTCTGTCTCTCTCTGTATATTGGGGACCCTTCCAGTGTGGCCATTCTCTCTGTATAAAAACACAGGTTTTCCTGGTGCAGTGACATTGTGAATTGACAGGTGCCTTTCAGCTCTGACATTCTGTGATCTCTGAGTGTAACATCACATTGTGTGGGATAAAAATGCGATTCCCGACCCAAAATTATTACTCAGAGATCTCTCACAGTGAAGATAAGAAGTTTATTTGAACCTCACAAAACTCTGGACGTTCATTCTCCTCTGGGACACGCCAAGGAGAAGACAGAGGCCCAATTCTCTCAATTGAGCACATGATTTATACAGAGGGAGGCCCAGCTTCCAGGACCTGCCAGTCTCCAGAACAAAGCATTTCCTGCCCACTCAAGGCACACAGATATCAAGCAGACCTTTTGCAAAGAGCTTCCCAGTCAGTCTGGTCTGCCTTTGATATTCTAAAAAGCAACAATTAATCTCTCCCTGCAGTAGCAATTCCCAATGAAAAACCACACCAATCTCTCACAATCCTTACTGTGAGAAGTCCTCAGTTTCCCATCTTACTCAACATTATAACCATGAGCTCATTATGAAAGTCATAATATAAAGCCCTGCCTCAGGATACATGGTTCCCTCTTCTGCAGCATTGAAGAATTTATTTTAGAAGAAATACTTTGGGCTAGGACATTGCCTAGCATTTAGGCGGGGGTTGGGCTCTCTACAGGAACTGCCATTTCAATCTCTCTCTAGATTGCCTCTGGCCTCTTTGTGCTTAAGACAGGAAGTACTAGAGTTCTTTATGTAACTAAAAAGCAGATGACTACAGTCTATGGCTAGACAGGTGTTAATTAGGCAAAGTGGGAAAGAAGCAAACCTCTTCTTGAAACGCTAAGGATCAAGTAGGTGGGTACACTGCTGCCACCAGCCTAGGTCATCTCAGATGCTCAGAGTCCATTTGTGACCTTCTCCTTCTCTGGCAAGCTCATTCCTAACATCTCCTTCCTAGGAGTGCATCTGGGAGACAGACACATGGTAGAAGTAGATTGATTGGGAAAACCTTGCAGGTGGGCATGAAAGTAGCCAACTAGTATAGGGAGCAATGAGAAGATCAATTTAAACAGTACATCCAGCATGGGTAAAATTAACAAGGGAGAAGTTGGGGTGACAGTCATATCACTGCTTTGTGATCAAAACCATTCCGTTTGTAATAAGAATGTGCTCAGTTTCCACAGTACCATTATACATAGTGAGATTTACAGAATACTTCTACAGGTGGTCCTGATGAAGGGGCTCCAGTGGAGAGTCACTAAAACTGGGAGTGAAGTGGTCTGTGGAATTGAGTGGTGACCTGTGGGAAACATCTTCTAAGAAAATGGAGGGCACTAAAAGTCTCTTCTTTGAACCCCACTGAAAATGTTTCTGATTTTATTTCAATAATCAATAGAATAACATATAGAGCCCACAAATATTTGTATCAATACTCAATTATTCTTACATCATTTAGATATATTTCAGGACCTTATTTCATACAATTATGTGTGTATATATTCATATATATATATATATATATACATACACACAAACAAAGATACACATACACACATAGTAATAGGCAGAGGACTAGGTCAAGTATTAATTTATCTGATTGTTTGTTTAAAAAAAAAGAATTAAGCGAAAGGATTTTCCAGAAATTTGATAGGGCACAACAACTATCACACTAATAAATCTAAATATATTAAAAATTCATACATAAATGAGAGATAAAAGAGCAATGAAGAGCCAATTAGAGGAGGAAAGTTCAAATTACTTTTCATATCTATGTGTAAGGGAAGAAGTTATGACAGAACAAGCACCAAAGATAATCATGGAAATTAAAATGCATTAATTGTGCTTTTATAAAGTTTACATTCTTTTGCAGAAATTTATCAAAAATGGTTAAAAACATGACAGAAACAATTGAGAAAAAACATCTTGGTAGCAAAATTCTTTAAAGAATGCAACATATGCCATATATAGAAGTAACTGATTACAGTTTCCAAGATTAAGAGCCTTTTTCTTATAGGTGAAATGATATAAATAAGAATTTTTCAAAGAAAGAAATCCAAGCAATCAATATAACAAAATGAATCCAATCTCTCATAATGAAAGAAGTGCACATTAAAATAATTCTCTTCCAGCGGGCTCTAAATCATAAAAATAAAAAGGTTGAGGGACAATTCTCCATTTTTGTTCTGCAGAAAGATGCTAGGAAAGTCCCTTTCACCAGGTGCTGGCTGTAACCAGAACAAAATTAAACTATATCATTAAAGAAAATCAAAGGAAAGGGTCAATAGAGACAATATGGAGAAGAGTAAGGGAAGAGTTCCTAAAATAACATCTTAGAAAAAAATATTAAAAACTATTTTAAAGCTAATGAGAAAAATAATTCTAAAGGAAAATAATAAAAGTCAATTATTTTGTAAAGGGAGAGATCTTGAGAAATAAAATCATCCCTACTTATTTTGCCTTATAACTTTATATTTTTGGAAGTGAAATTTTGTTACAGTAAGATATGCTTTTATTTCTATATAATTTCCATTCCCTTTGATCTTCAAGGCAAGATGAACATAAATAGAGGATAGTATGTATTAAAAAATATTTTCTGAGCTACCACATCTCTAGGAAGCTGCAAGCCCACATCAAGGACCAGAGCAAAAGAGGCAGAAAGAAATGGGGAAACGTCCAAAAGAGGAAGGGATTGAAGTATTTTCCCCAAAGGCTTCTGCTTGCTGGTCCCCAGTACAACCTCGGGTCCCTCTCAAATACCCCTGCACCCACCTGCCAGGCTTCTTGATAGAGTCCTGGGCATGCAGGAGAAACCCCAGAGGAGCAGCTACAGTCAGATTTAGACAAGTACAGAAATCCCCACCCGCACCTGTGCAGACTCCCCACACACATGATCGTACCTTCATACACAACACACACAACAACAAAGGTGCTGATACTCCCAGGGCCTTCCACCCATCCGTCCACAAATGCTCCTGGGCACTAAGAGAAACCAACTGGAGAGAGAGGAGGTTCAGGAGAAGGCGGGGGTGGGGAGGGAAGAGAAGAGACAGAGAAGAAAGAAAAGGGTGGAGGCAGGAGCGGGGGAGGGGGCCCTTTCCTTTCACAGCTGCTTAGCCATTAGCAGGACCCTGGGGATTGGTCACTCTGAAAGGGGTCTGAGGGGCACCCAGACCTTCCACTGCTCTCCTCCGCACACAACCTCACCCTGAGAAGGAGGTTTACATTTAATACTAGGTGGAAGGGAACAGTCACTGTGACATCTGGCAGGGCTAGTCTCCAAGAGCAGAGGGGAAAGAGAGGAGGGAGGGGTGAGGTTTTTGTGACTTCCTGCTCAGAGAAGGCAGCCCCACTCTAATCATTTCTCAGGCCCTCATCTCCCAGCCTCCTGGGGAGGGGTCTGTAGTTATTCTTCCACCTGGACATGGGCGCTGACCATGGTGCTGAAATCTAGGAACCGAGCTGCCAGGGCTGAGTGGTGAGGGCTAGCAGCTGACTCTGAGAGTTACAGACTGAGGGGGTATTTGAGACACTGTCCTTAAGGCAATAAAAAACAAATGCTTTACTAAATTCCAGCCAAGGTGGGCTTCCCAGTCATAAAGCTCTCTGAGCATACTGTGGTGACACCTGGAATTCCTGTTTCTCCTAGGCAGACTTCTTCTAGGAGTAGAGAGAAGGGATTCTTAGCAAAATACAAGAACTTTCTGAAGCTTTTTAACCAGTAATTGGATTTTTGGCCCATCAGGATTTTGCTGGGGATATCAACTCAATCAAGGAAGGCTTCATTTTTCGTTTCTTCAAAAGGCATCAATAAACATTTTTCAGTAAGTGGCTAAGTTACTTAAGGCTATCCACAGGCCTGAGTACACACAGAGTAAACATGGGAATGTATAAAGAATTATCTCCATTGTTTTCTGCACCCTTGTAGCAGGACTAGGACTCCTTGCCAGGGGCAGAGATTGCCAAGAATGGCACAGGACATTCAACCCTCTGGAGTTTATGCTTGCAATAAGCTTGCAGTTTATCTTTTTGCAGACATGGGGCAAATATTCCAGAGGTGCAACAGATGGCAGCCCTGATGAAATGGGAACAACATCTGGAAAAGGGAATCTGGGCTGCTCAGCATTAGGGCAGGTCCGTGTCTAGGGGAAACCATGGGAAGGAATATCATGGGCCTCAGTGTGGAAACCCTAAGACTGACTGGGTATAGCAAAATCACACACATAGACCTCCAATCCTACTGTTCCTGCCATGCTTTTGATGACACAATTTCAAGTGCTTTCACCCCAGTTCAATAAGGAGAGCAGGAGAATGAGCTTTTTAAGGGGTATTTCATTTGATTTCATTCAGCAGCTGAACACACTGTCACCCTCCTAGTTAAAATCACCAGAAAATTGCAAGTTTTGCCCCTTTTTTCATTGTTCACATCTCAACTTCCTGTGTACACCATACAAATTCCTGCAGTAACATAAGAATGACCTACCCCAATGTGAAATGGGGCAGGATGTGAATATGCTGAAATGGGGTCACCTAATTTTTAAAGTGGGGGTGATGGCACTAAGTAATGTAGTAGAAGTGACCCGGAATAAAGTTCAGAAAGATTAGTCCATCTGTCATTCTTTACATTTCAGGAGATCTACCTGAGATACCTGTACCTAGAGAGAGGTCCTGATTGCCTTTCTCAGAAGCACATGGAAGCTCTGTAGGAAGAAAATATTTTCAGGAAGCTGGATAAGAACATTTGGGAGAATGAGAACCCCAAAGCAGATCAGTACTTTGTAAAGGTCATCTCCATGAGTCTGACCTCTTGTGACCCAGCAGAAAATTGCCTGGAGGGAAACACTTGGTGGGTCATTGAAGGAAAAGGAAGATTTCCTTTACATCTTCAACCCTGTGCAGGAATTGCCAGGGGAAGCAAGTGCTTCAAGGGAAGAGCAGTGGAGCTACACTGAGGAAGTTCCTCTGGGCTTGAATACCAATGACTAGCTTGATGGAATGGCCAAGGTGTTGTACACAGAATAACATAAGATGGTGGGGGATTGTCATAAGAAGCAGTTGTGTGTTTGGAAGAGAACAGAGCAAGAGAAGTAGGTGAATATGTCAGTGTAGAGATTGTGGAAACAGGGCAATATTATTGGGATTGTGATTTGGAAGAGAGAGTGGCTTGAAAGTGACAGTGGAGAGAAAAATTATTAGGTGTGCCATCACCCCCAAGGTACAACAAAGCCACCAAATACAAAACAACAATTTCTCCTTCCAGTTGTATTTTCTGCACTAACTCTAAGCATAAGGTCACTGAGACAGCTATATCTCTGATATCATTTCAAGAATACTGAAAAGTCCTCCTTTCCCTAAATATCAAAGAACTAAACATCTAAAATTTCTTAAACGCCCAGTAAGTACTATACAATGTGCTTGGCACTAGGGATACCAACCAACCAACCAATTCTTTCCTTTCAGTGGTATCTTTTATATCATGGAAGACAAAACACACATAAATATGTGTGTACATATATATTTGCAAGAAATTTACAAGTAAATATGTATATATACAAATTTGTACATATTATATGTAATGAGTGTTTTCCACAGAGTGTGGATCTCTGTTTCTGGGTCATTGTGTGTGTATAAAATATATTAAATTCATATACATATATATAAATATACATACATACACCTATAAATTATATATAAAGTAAAAACAAAGTAATTTTAGGGGAAGAGCACCATCAGCTGGAGAGGGAAAGAAAGTCCTTGACTAGTGCATGGATGGTGTATTACGTCCCTCTTTTCAGAAGCCAGGTCTCTTTGAATTCAGAAGTGTCCCAGTGTCCTTTTTTGTTAGGTTATCCTACTTCTCATACTGAGCTTGCAGTACATAAATATCCTGAATATTTTTGGCTAACATACTACCAAATAATTATGCTTCCCTCCAGCTTGTAAAGTTCACTGTTAAAACTGAAGTGGCAGACTATACACACACAGACATGTATGTATGTAAGTATCTGTGCACAGATAAATATATATATATATGTTTATGCACACATATATGTTTATACACAAATATACATATACATCACATATATACATGTGTACATATATGTGATTTTATATATATATTTATAAATTTCATGTTAGATTTTACACAATTCTTTTTCTTTTTTCCTTTTTTTTTCTTATTGAAATTTTTTTGGACCTTGATTGCATTCATTCCGTTTTGGGTCCTTAGCAAATGTGATAAGAATATTATTTACGCCCTTCTTCAATTTATTAATAAAAGTGTTATACAAGAAAGAGTAACTGACAAATCTTTGGGCACTCTTCTGGATACCTGCTTCCCAGTTGACATGGATCCTTTATATTCTAATCATTCAGCCAGTTTCATGACTAATTTCAATATCATGCTGGCCACATCACAACACTTCTACAAAAAAAAAAACACTGAATAATTGCCCAAATATTTCCCCTGAAATCTATATAAACTATAGCTTGAACGTCTTCCTGGTTGACCACTTTAGCAACCCTGACAAAAAAATGAAACTAAGTTGTCCTGGCTTGGCCTATTTTAAATGAAGTCCTACTGGTTTTTCTCTTTATCATCCCCTTTTCTACACGCTCATTAGCAATCTATTTAATTTACAAAAAAAGCATTTTTGCGGGGATTTCAGGAGATGGTTGAAGAGGAGACAGAACACAATATAATAGGGGGAACAGGAGGTGGGGCAGTAGGGGGATTGTAAAGAAGGAGTGGGGCTTACCTCGAATACCCCTAGGCAAATTAGTGCAGGAACTGCCATAAGGCAGTGAGGGGAGTCTTTGTAATGGAGGATGCCTAGGAAAAGAGCCGGGGGATAGGTACATTTCCAGCTGCAAAGAAATCCATTCCAGACTCAGGGGAAAAGGAATTCCCTCCTCTTCCGCCTCTTCATGCTTTTCTATCTCTCAACCAGAAGACAGATAGCAGAGCTGGTCTGCACCTAGAGAAAAAGGAGGAGAGAGAAGAGAGGGGAGGGTTCTCTATTCTGGCTAGCAAAGAGCACTGGAAAGCCCCTGCCCCAATGCAGGAAACCAAGGACCCTGTGTGGTATGACATGGTCTCCACAGGGGCCTGACCCAATGTGTGCAAAACACCATGAAGAAAGCCCTCCAGAACTAAGCATTGGGGGATACATTTGGTCAATGATTATCTGCTCAATTCCTGTCCTAGGAGTTCTTAGCATAGCTGTATGTATATACCCATCAACCACAATGAGGCTGAACATGAAGACCTTCACCCCCCAAAAAGCCCCTTTGTACTTTCAGCCCAAACATGAAAGGTTTCTCTACTAGCAAAGCATTAAACAAACTTAGAAACTGGGAAACTTGGGAAATTGATCACTTTCCCAAAAAACTCTAAAAGAAGTCTCCAGTTACTCCCTCTTGTTTGAAACAATTCCCGACCAAATCACCCCAACCCTTCTCTCCACTATACTGAGCTTACATAAATAATGATATGGTGAAAAGAACAGGAAACATCAGTGATAGATGGACTCATTGGTACCAAGTAAGTCATGGGAAAAAAGTAAGAGAAGTAGGCCACTGCATGGTTTACTGACCCCTGCACAAAAAAAAGCTATTGTATGAGTGATTAATAAATGGGCTGAGGGAAATAAAGTCCCTGAGAAAATTAAATGTCCCTATTGTAAAATATCTTATTAAAATGTTAAAAATTAAAAAAAGCATTGTATAAGTCTTGGAATAAATAAATGTGATATTTTTAGAGAAGCTCATGTCCTACCAGACATGACATGATGACCACAAGGTACATTTAGCTTTAGTTAAAGTTTCACTATTATTGTGTGATGAATTTACTCTGTACATTCTCTTGTTCCAAGAAGCATTGCATCTGGGGTCCTGGGAACTTCTGGGCCTTAAGAAAATTTTGTAATCCTAGCCAAATGATTGTCCTATCTCTAATGAACCCTAACTTTGTAAAACTATAAAAATTACAAGCTTTCTTGAATGAATTGAACAAGCTTTTGCCAATAAATCGAACTTGATGAGCACGCCATAGAGTGTGCTGTCTCTTGTTCCACTCGAGGACTCCAATCATCTTTCAAGAGTCCTGCTTGCCTGCTGTGGCTGGCCCTCCCTACCCAAATCATTTCTCTCAATTTTCATCTCACAGTCAGATGAAAGCAAGGTTCTTGAGGGCATCTTCCACTTGCAGGAGGGCTCTCAGCTGAGTAAAGGCTCAGGATCCTAATGGTAGCTTCTGGGGGGAGGGGCTGAGCTCAGCCTGTGGTTGTCCAAGAACACTCCTGTGGAAACTGGAAGAGCTGGTAGGCAGAGCGACTGGACTAGGCTCCAAGGAAGGGAAGAGCTCAGTAGCTGCAGCAGACACAGAGCCACAGCCCTGAATGAGGCTTGGACCCTTGAAAAGCCCCAGAGTAGAGAAGGAAGGGGGTGGGCTGGGGGAGAGATGGCTCTCAGCCTCCTTTCTCCAAACAGAAACAGACAAAATCAGGTCAGGGGCTGGGAGGGATACGGAGACACCCTGGCAATTAAGCATGTCTGTCCCTGGCCAAATCTGGGCTGCAGAAAGCTGGAGCTCACTGCTGCTGGGCAATTCCCCCATAGAATGAAGAAAAAGTGAGGCAGAAACATCTTCTCAGCATTCAGGATACTACCTTACCCCCAAAGAGCATCACTGAGAGGTGCTAGCGAACCTCAGTGGGGCCAGCCATATAGGAAAAATCCCCAGAGTGTGACAAGAAGGCAAACTGATCAGGTACCTGCAGGGACAAAATGGATAGATACCTCAGGGCGATAGGGGGACTCCCAAAGAAGGAAAACCCCTCCATTGACATCTTTTTTGCCTGCAATTTGTACTCTCAGGTGACTGTTTAAATCAACAAGACCTTAAGGGACTCAGCCCCCTCAAGAAATAAAGATGGGAGGTGAGCGAGGGTTGCAGGCCAACCCAAAGCTATTTACAGGGTCTCCCCTTCTCCAAGAAACTGGGAGATGAATGACCATGCTTTTTTACTTGGATGGGAGGCAGCCATGACAGAGACAACAAACAGGTGAGTCCAGGGAAAGGGACAAGCAACTCATACAAAAACCAGTTAGGGAGATTCCAGATGTACCTTTGTATCAGCAGTAGAGCTGGGACTTCAATCTGGCTCCTCCAACTCCATGCCCCCCTGTTCTAGTCACTGGACCATGGCTTCCACCCTGAGGCAAGCCTTCCCTTCAAGTCTCTTTATGTCTCTATCTGCTCCCTCAATTCTTTCTTCATTGATTCCATTATTTAACACACCAAATGGGTCCAGAGGATCATTTCCCACTCAAAGCATCCTCAGAGTCTACCTTGTCCAGTTCCCTTATGCTACAGAGGAAAATGAAGCCCAGGGAGGTAAAGGGGCTTGTCCTACATCTCATTTAGACTCAGAGATCCTGGAGCAACCTGCAAGGTCAATGAGATGAAACTTCTTCTTTCAGGGAGGAAAACAGTGAAGGCTCCAGTGGTGATGGGAGGTGTCTGAGGTCACACTTCCAGTGAGTGTCCACAGCTAGTATTCAAGGATGAGAAGTCAGATTTTCCTGTGTCAGATTTCAGTGGTGTGTCCAAGAGACTGGGCTGCCTCTTTAAGTCCCATCCCACAAGTGCACCCTCAAGTATAGAATACAGGAAGGAGGAGGGGTAAGTTTAATTTTTAAATGGTACAAGCCATTTCCCAAAAGGATGCAGTTTCACCTCATGAACATTCAATAGGTGGTTACTGGTCGGATTTGAAATCTTTGGCAGCGTTCTTGTGCACATCCTGCTCCCCCTTGGATGGGAGAAGTCCTTATCCCAGTCTGACTTTTTGCTGAATTGAGTTTTCAAGGACTTAAACAGCAGCTAAGCTTAGGTGAGATATCAGAGAGAAATAACATCACTTCGGCACCAAAGACACTGGAAAGCTCTGCCAGGCAGGCTCTCTGGAAGCCACTTACTATAATGACACTCACCTGTGCATCAGAGGGACCCCCTGGGGACATGGCAGCACACCCACAGGCAGCTGGGTGGCTCAGTGCATAGAGTGCTGGACCTGGAGGCAGGAGGGCTCATCTTCAGGAGTTCAAATCTGGCCTCAGACATTTACTTGCAGAGTATCCTCAACAAATTACTTAACATTCCACCTCAGTTTGTCATCTGTAAAATAAGTTGGAGAAGGAAATGGCAAGGAAAACCCCAAATGGGGTCACAAACAGAGCACAACTGAAAAACCATCCAAGCATGGTCAGACAACCCAGACCCACCCACACTGGTCTCCGGTTACCATCACAGAAACAAGGTATTCTGCATTATCATAAAAAGACAGATCCTCTGCCACAGGGAGCCCCTGTCCCTGAAAGCCACACTCTTTCTCTAGCTGCTGTGCTGTTAACAGAACAGTGAAATGCTTGGCCTAGAATGCCATTTCACTTTCATTTCTCAATGTGAAAATGTTGGACAGAGAATTGGCAAAGGGCTGGGACCACATTTATTGTGGAATTTTGAATTTCAGTTACAAGTCGTGTGGGACAGGACTAATGTCTACCAGTATTTCTCCACAGCATGGGATTGATCCAAGCCTCTTTCTTCCCTACTAATACAGGCAATAATTTGTCCCCAAAGGTAACAATGCTACTTCTACATCCCCAAGGTATTTTTGTACTTCTCTAACTCACCCTGAGGCTAGCTGAAGAAGTAAAGCAACCTGGGCAGAGACAGGAGGCAGCCCGGGTTTCACTTAATTTTGGGGTTCTTCAGATCAGTCTGTGTGGGTATTTTTGCAACAAGTTTTACTATGTTTTTGCAAGATCCACCCATTGTTCTGATTCCTGACCTCTGTCTGGTCCATTTGAAAAGGGCCCTTCCTCTATACACCTGAAGAAGCTGCTGGGGATTATTCTGGAGAAGGCTCAGGGCACACACCCCTTCTCTCCTCATGCCTGGAATACTCCAATAACTGCTAGGTGCCCTTCCTACTCCAGGTCTCTGCCCAGTGCAGAATGACCTCCACACTGCTACCACAGTGATCTTCCCAACACCTTGTCACACCCTCACCCCAAAATGTCCTAGCATCTCCCTTTCACCTCAGGGATTGAAAAAACACTCTTTGGGGCATTTAAAGGGCATCACAAGCTGCCCCCGTGTCCCCAAAGGCTTCTCCCTGTGGGTCTCCACTGCACTCCAGCCTACTCTATTGCATACCCCCCACCAATCCCCAGACAGAGCCCTGGGCAGGAGAGGGAAGCCCCGGAGAAGCACGAACACAGAGATCCACACAGGTCAGTGCACTCCGACCCACACCCAGGCAGCCATTCTCACCCACAGATTATCCTGCACTCATACACTACACATTCAGAAAACAAAGGTGTTGATACATCCAGGACCTTCCCCACATCCTCCTGTACAGAGACAGAAGCCAATTGGGGAGAGAGGAGGGTCATAAAAAGGCAGAGGGGTAGAGAGAAGAGAGGAGAAGAGAAGGAGAAAATGGAGGGGCTGAGGCAGGAGCAGGGGAGGAGCCACTTACTTCCCTCACAGCCACTTAGGTACTAGCAGGTCCCTGGGGATCTTTCAGTCTGGAAGATGGGAGAACTGGAGAGGAGGAGTCTCAACAAGGAAGGGAAGAGAACTGAATGAGGGACACAACTTGTACCCCTCATTCAAGTGTTCTTTTCCCCGCACACCCTCACACTGAGACAAAGGAGACCTATATTTAATAGCGGGGGGGGGGGGGGCTGGCAGTGACTGTGACATCACTGGAGGGCAGGGCTAATCTCCTTCCAGAGCAGAGGAAGAAGGGAACGGGAGGGGAGGGCACTTTGTGACATCAGACCCAGAGCAGTGGGAGCTCCCCCCTCAAATCATTTCTCTTGGCCCCCATCACCCAGACTGGCGAGAAGAGGGGCCTCAGTGCATCTGCCAAGTGGGCCCAGCGCTGACCAGGGTCCTGAGTTCCTGAGGCCGGGCTGCTAGGTCTGGGGATGAGGGGTAGCAGCTGAACTCAACTTGTGGTGGTTGAGGGGTGGCCCATTCCAAAAATTTGGAAGTGGGACACACAAAGGGAAGGGAGGGGTGGAGGGAGGGGTGTCCTGGGCTCCACAGAAGGGAAAAGCACAAGAGTTGCCGCAGCATCTGTCAACCACCAGCCTTTGAATGGGACTTGGAGTTTTGACAAACACTGAACATAGGAGAAAAAGGGTAATCTGGGGGAGGGGAAGCTCTCAATCTCCTGAAGGCAAAAGGAGACAAGGAGCATGAGGGGTGGGGAGGGACAGGGGGTCTCCCAGGTACACAGGGGTGTCTGCCCCTGCTACTTCTCTTTAAGGATTAAATGCTATACAATAAACATCACAGACCCTGACAGAGAGGGAGCCACACCCTGCTTTGTGACTCAGTCTACCCTACCAAGTGACTACATACACTTCCTTTCAAAACTAGTTGAGATTTGAAACTTTTTTCTCCACAACACCAGCTGCCCTACTATAGGTGAATTGTCATAGAGGACAGACAACTGGAATTAGAGTCACCCGGTCTAGATTGAAGTTCTGTCTTACTCATTGTGGGACCCATAGGCAAACCACGAAAACTCTCTAAACCTCAGTGTTCTTTTTTGTGTGCTGATGGTGTGAACAAGATATTGAAGCACAATTCGGGAGTAGCCTGAGCTCTTCCCTAAATTCCTTTAAATAACTTTAATTAATGAGTCTAAAAAAGAGGATTCTGGGAAGATGGAGTAAGTTAGAAAATTCTAAGCTTGCCAGATTTCCCAAGGAAAAATGGCAACTAAAGTGAAGGTAGAGTGATCAAAATAAAGAAAAGTTGGGGTAGAACACTGATCCTTCTTGGAAAATCAGAGATTATCAGGAAAAAAATTCCAGGATGCAGGTTCAGTCCTGTGAAGGATAAATGCCTCCAGACTGGCTCTCACTAACAACTAGGGACGCAAAGAGATAAAGGGAAGGGAAAGGGTGGAATGGGAGAAAATGTCTCCCATAGAATAGGTTAAAAAAAGCTTTTCTATTGAAAGGAGAGAGGGAATTCGGAAGAGGGGAGAGTGAAACTTCCTCTCATTGCTTTAGTTTAAAGAGGGAAGAATCTACACATTCAATTAGAAATGCCCCTTACCCTACAGGAAAATAGGAGGGGAAGGGGATAAAAGAATGGAGGGAAGATTCGGGGACGTAATAGTCACAAGCAAAAGACTTTCAAAAATGGACCAATTGAAAGAAGACAAGAGAATAAAGACATGAAGATATAGTATAAAAATACAGTTAGTAATCATAAAAGTGAAAAACATTCGAAGCCAAGTTTCTCTAGTAAATGGCCTCATTTCTCAAACATAGAGACAACAGAATCAAATTCATAAAAATCAAAACTGTAGCTCAATTGATAAATGATCAAAAGATCTGAACATGTTTCAGATGAAGTTTTCAAAGCTATTTATAGTCATAAGAAAAAAATGCTCTAACTCACTATTGATTGGAGAAATGCAAATTATAGCAATTCTGAGGGACTACATCCTACCTCCCAAATTGGCTAATTGGACAGAAAAGTAAAATGACAAATGTTTAATGAAATGTGCGGGGAAATGAGATATTAAGGCTCTTTTATTGCAATTGTGAACTGATTCGATCTTTCTGTAGAACAATTTGTAGTTTTCTCAAAATGCTATAAAACAATTAATAAAGTTTGACCTAGCAACAGCATTAATGGGTGTGCATCTGAAAAGAGATGAACATAGAAAAGGACTTTTATGTACAGCAATATTCATAGCAAATTTTCACTCAGTACAAAGAATTGGAAATCAAGAAGATATCCATCACCTGGCTTATTGCTGAACTAATTGCAGTATGTGATTTTGATAGAATACTATTGTGCTAATTGAAATTGAGCTGCATTCTCTAAGGAAATACCAGGAAATACTCATGAGTTCATACAAAGTGAAATACACTAATGACAAAGCAATAGCATGAGATGATCCGCTGTGAATAACTCTGTTATACTCATCAGTGCCTTAATCCAAGAAACCCTACAGGAGTGACGGTGACAAAAGCTGGGGGTTCCCAGAGAAAGAACTGATTGTATCGGAATAGAGATTAAAAAATAACTTATTTGACTTTGTTTTTCTTGAGGTATTTTTTGTGAGGATCTATGTTTTCTTTTACACCTTGACTTATATGGAAATGTTTTATATAACTTCACATGTACCTTCTCAATGGCAGGGGTGAAGAGTGAGGAAGAGAGAAAATGGAACTCATACTTTTAAAATTCAATGGCAAATCTTTTTTCAATGTAAATATAACTTGGGAAAATAAAATATTAAATAATAATAGAAAAAAGAAAATACAAGAGCACCATAGACTTTTGGAAGTGGAAACACAGAATTCAACAGTAGGCACCTCAAATTCCGAGGTGGAAACTTGTCTAAATCCACTTCTGGGGCTAGGGTCCCCTCCTCAGTGAGACACTCTCAAGCATCATTGTGTTAACATATAGACTCAAAGACAGTAATAAGGTGGAAGGTGGTTCCGAAGAGAGGAAGGGGAAGCATTCTCCCAATTTCAATATTTTCTCCTTGCTGGATGGAAGACCTCAGCTGAAAGATAAACTCTGGGGAGAGAGAGAGGGTCATTGTAGAGGGCAGAAGACTTGTGTTGACTTTTATGGGCCCAGCCTTTCAAAGAAGCATTTCTGAAGGGCCTGCTGTTCATAGGCCAGGAACTGTGATCAAGTGCAACTCCTTTGTACTTTGCACTTTCACCAGGTAAACATAAAAGCTGTCCAGTATTGTTGTCATTAGCCTGATTGCTCACATGTAACCTCGAAGTCCTTACCCTTTCTTTGTGGAGAATTACAAGTCAAGGTCTAATTTCCCCTAAGAAAACACCAGTTCTGTGCAAAAGCTGCACTGGGAGGGAGAATTGTATTCTGGAAAGAGCTCTGGTTTCTGTGGAGTCAGAGGACCTGGGTTCAGATGCTGCCTTTGATACTTAGCCCGGTGTGACCTTGGGCAACAACATAACCTTGTTTGGGCTGAGTTTGTTCTCTCCTGACTAGAAGGACAACAATGAAGTCACAAGAGTGCCTGGGATGGTGTGTGTTCTCTTTCCTGATGCATGTCTCATAGCAATAGCTTCTTGCTCCATATGTCCTCTGTGCATCTGTTTCTCTTCCGTTGTCTGCCTGTATCTGAGTCTGTATTTCAAGCTTTCTTTGTTTACTTCTCTGTGTCTCCATATATACAGTATACACTGTACCTGTGTACATATGTAGGTATCTCCTGATATTTTGTAGCACCTAGTGATTTAGATCTGCTTCCACTTGGCAGTCCAGGAAAAAGCTGGCAAGAATCTCTTCCTTCCTCCTAATGGATCATAATATATGGCTAATAAAGAGGTAGTTTGAATGTGTGCAATTCAAGATTCCAGGTATCCTTGGAAACGACCAGTCTCCATGGCAACCAGTATTTGGAACTACCTTCTGCTTCCTAGCTTGACACTAACTTTTCCTCTACAGAGGTGATATTGGACCAAAGGTGTGGTGGCTAATTTTATCTGGATTTTCACTGAAAGAAGTGTGAGACCACATTTTATTCTCTGTTCTTTGAACAAGCCAAGGACAAACATCCTGTAGCCCAGTGGTTGAGCTACTTCCCATAGGGAGCTTCAATGCCTGTTGTCTTTTTACATTTACATTGATTAAAAAATCACCTCAACAATGATTTAAAATGACGGTGCCAAACGAGAGAGCTTCAGTCACTCATTCAATGGCAGGGACAAGGCTCTGCTGGACTAATAAAAGTTTATTTGTGCTGCAAAGTAAGGAAAATACTACATTTGTGACTTATTTTTTTTCAGTTATTACTAAAAATCAATTCAGGATTAGCTAGACTGCATTTTCCCCTTATATAACTCAGCTTCTGCCTAAGGTCAGATGTTTGGAGGAAGAGGTTGGTCTTAATTAGTGTTGAAGAATTAAATTTCCTAGGCAACTGCATCAATTACTTGACTTTAGTTGCACCCCCTAAATCGGAAGATCTCTCATACAAATTGATGAATCCAATCTGATCTTTTTAATACTGCAACGCTCATGAAGCCAGTTTTGATCTTGGACATTTTCCTTCTCTGCTAGCTCTCAGTCCTTCCTTCTCCGTCTCTAGGGGCTGTTTGACCCTGCTGTGCTCATTCTTGGCTCAGCTTTCTTTGACTCTTCTCATTATTCTCTGCTTCTATATCCTGGGAATCTCTATCTTTTTCTTAGATGAGGAACTACTTTCAAACAAGTTCCTAATGTGAGACTAAATCCCCTAAGGCAGGTCTTGTGATTGATTCCCAAAGAAATATACAGACCTTGTTCTCACTTGATTCTGATTGGTCGATTTCATTAATAACTGTTCTTGCCTCAGAAGGGAATTACCTGACTTTAAAGGGGGTGGAATAATCCATGAAGCTCCACACTTTTACGTTAAGATTCTCCCACCTCTAACAATTTATGATCTCAGGAAGGTTTTCCAATCCAGCCCTTCTCAGGCCAGCACCACAAAACAGGAGGATAAATGAAGCCTTCCATAAAATGAGAAATTGTTTCCACTTAAAAGCATCAGTCAGCATTATCTACAAATAATTGGTTTAAGCTGTAGGCTTTCTCAGTAAGACCAGGCAAAAAGCACAGATACCCATTTTATTTGGCATTTTATATCATATACATGGTTGATGGTTGGATGTGACAATTCAGACCAACAAACACTGTTACTATGAACTGGAGTTTTTTTTACTCTCAATAGTATTCTGTCCTTCTAATATGCCTTTTGATTCTTTAAATAATCATCCATTTAGTATCCATCCATTTAGTAATCATTTAATAATCCATTTAATAATCATCCATTTAGTTTGGCAAGTCTGCGAGAACACCTGCCCCCAATCAGGGCAGAGTGTCCCTAGTGCCTCAGATAAACTCCAGGTGTTTGGAATTTCGAGTTTGGAGTTTGGAATTTCTGCCAGGATGAGCTGAGCTGAGTCCCACCCTCACTTCCGGGTTACACTAGAGTCCTCTGTTTATCTCTCTGTCCGAGTTAGACAAACCTGATGTGAAGTTCTTCAGAGATATCAGCAAGCAGTGTCCAAATATTTCTGAGTTAGTTGACTTGAAGATCAGTTCAGAGGCTTATTTATTGTTGATTTGAGAGAAGATCTGAGGACACAGAGAGTCACTTTTTCACTTCGCCATCTTGGCTCCACCCCCCTCAACCGGTGATTGTTTGTTTAAAAAAAGAACAGAATTAAGCGAAAGGATTTTCCAGAAATTTGATAGGGCACAACAACTATCACAGTAATGATCAAAATATATTAAAATTCATACATACATGAGATATGAAAGGGCAATGAAGAGCAAATTAGAGGAGGAAAGAGCAAATTACTTTTCATATCTATGTGTAAGGGTAGAAGTTATGACAGAACAAGCAGCAAAGATAATCATGGAAATTAAAATGCATTAACTGTGATTTTATAAAGTTTAAATTCTTTTGCAGAAATTCATCAAAAACAGTTAAAAACATGACAGAAACAATTGAGAAAAAACATCTTTGTAGCAAAATTCTTTAAAGAATGCAACATATGCCATATATAGAAGTAACTGATTACAGCTTCCAACATAAAGAGCAATTCTCTAATAGGTCAAAGTATATAAATAAGAATTTTTCAAAGAAAGAAATCCAAGCTATCAATATAACAAAATGAATCCAATCTCTCATAATGAAACAAGTGCACATTAAAATAATTCTCTTCCTTCAGGCTCTAAATCATAGAAATAAGGATGTTGAAGGACAATTCTCCATGTTTGTTCTGCATCAAGACACTAGGAAAGTCCCTTTCACCAGATGCAGGCTGTAACCAGAAAAAAATAAAACTATATCATTAAAGAACATTAATAGAGACAATATGGAGAAGAGTAAGGAAAGAGTTCCTAACTTAAAGTTTTAGAAAAAAAAATATTAAAAACTATTTTAAAGCTAATGAGAAAAATAAGTGTAAAGGAAAAAAATAAAGTGAATTATTTTGTAAAGGGAGAGATCTTGAGAAATAAAATAATCTCTACTTATTTTGCCATAAAACTTTATATTTTTGGAAGTGAAATTTTGTTAGAGTAAGATATCCCTTTATTTCTATATAGTTTCCATTCCCTTTGATCTTCAAGGCAAGATGAACATAAATAGTGGAAAGTATATTTTAAAAAAATATTTTCTAATTAAAACTATTTATAGTCATATGAAAAGGTGCTCCAAATCACTATTGATCAGAGAAATGCAAATCAAGACAACCCTGAGATACCACTTCACACCTGTCAGATTGGCTAAAATGACAGAAAAAGTTAATGATGAATGTTGGAGGGGTTGTGGGAGGGCTGGGACACTGATGCATTGTTGGTGGAGCTGTGAACGGATACAGCCATTCTGGAGAACAATTTGGAGCTATGCTCAAAAAGTTATCAAACTGTGCATACCCTTTGACTCAGCAGCATTTCTATTGGGCTTATATCCCAAAGAAATCATAAAGGAAGGAAAAGGCCCCACATGTGCAAGAATGTTTGTGGCAGCCCTTTTTGTGGTGGCTAGAAACTGGAAATTGAATAGATGCCCTTCAATTGGAGAATGGCTGAATAAATTATGGTATATGAATGTTATGGAATATTATTGTTCTGTAAGAAATGACCAGCAAGATGATTTCAGAGAGGCCTGGAGAGACTTACATGAACTGATGCTGAGTGAAATGAGCAGAACCAGGAGATCATTATACACGGCAACAACAGTACTATATGACGATCAATTCTGATGGTCATGGCTCTCTTCAACAATGAAATGTTTCAAACCACCTCCAATTGTTCACTGAAGAAAGCCATATACACCCAGAGAGAGGGATGCGAAATGTGGACCACAACATAACATTCTCATACTCCTTGATTGATGTTTGCTTACATTGTGTTTCCTTTATCTGATATATCGTTTGTGTAGATAAGATTTTTCTTGCACAACAATGATAAGTTTGGAAATATGTATACATATATTCGATTTGCCAATATTTTAACATAATTAACATGTAGTGGATATCCTGCCATCTAGGGGAGGGGTGGGGAGTTGGGGGGAAAAATTTGTAACGGAAAGCTATGTAAGGGTTATTGTTGAAGAATTACCCACACATATGTTATGCAAATAAAATAAAAATTAAAAAAAAAACAAAAAAAAATATTTTCTGAGTTACCACCTCTCTAGGAAGCTGCAAGTCCACATCAAGGACAGGAGCAAAGGAGGCAGAAAGAAAGGGGGAAACGTCCAACTGAGGAGGGCATTGGAGTATTTTCCCCAAAGGATTCTCCCTGCTGGTCCCCAGTACAACCCCGAGTCACGCTACAATACCCCTGCACCCACCTGCCGGGCTTCCAGATAGAGTCCTGTGCATGCAGGAGAAGCCCCAGAGGGGCAGCTACAGTCAGATTTATACAACTACAGAAACCCCCACCCGCACCTGTACAGACCCTCCCACACACATGATCCTACCTTCATACACACACAACAACAAAGGTGCTGATACTCCCAGGACCTTCCACCCCTCCAACCACAAATGCTCCTGGGCACTAAGAGAAGCCAACTGGAGGGAGAGGAGGTTAAGGAGAAGGCGGGGGTGTGGAGGGAAGAGAAGAGAGAGAGAAGAAAGGGAAGGGTGGAGGCAGGAGCAGGGAAGGGGGCCCTTTCCTTTCACAGCTGCTTAGCCATTAGCAGGACCCTCGGGATTAGTCAGTCTGAAAGGGGTCCGAGGGGCACCCAGACCTTCCACTGCTCTCCTCCCCACACATCCTCACCCTGATAAGGAGGTTTACATTTAATACTAGGTGGAAGGGAGCAGTCACTGTGACATAGGGCAGGGTTATTATCCAAGAGCAGAAGGGAAAGAGAGGAAGGAGGAGTGGGGATTTTGTGACTTCCTGCTCAGAGCAGGGAGCCCCACCCAAATCGTTTCTAGGGGCCCTCATCTCCCAGGGGTCTGTAGTTATTCTTCCACCTGGACATGGGCGATGATCCTGGTGCTGAATTCCAGGGCCTGGGCTGTCAGAGCTGAGGGATGAGGGATAGTAGCTGACTCTATGAGTTACAGACTGAGGGTGTATTTGGGACACTGTCCTTAAGGTAATAAAAAACAAATGCTGGACGGAGTTCCAGCCAAGGTGGGCTTACCAGTCATAAAGCTCTCTGAGCATGCTGTGGAGACACCTGGAATTCCTTTTTCTCCTAGGCAGACTTCTTCTAGGAGCAGAGAGAAGGGATTCTTAGCAAAATACAAGAACTTGCTGAAGGTCTTTAACCAGTAATTGGATTTTTGCCCCATTAGGGTTTTCCTGGGGATATCACCTCCATCAAGGAGGGCTTCAGTTTTGGTTTCTTCAAAAGGTATCAGTAAACATTTTTCAGTAAGTGGCTAAGTTACTTAAGGCTATCCAAAGGCCTGAATACAGAGTAAACATGGGACTGTATGAGAATTATCTCCATTGTTTTCTGCACCCTTGTAGCAGGACTAGGACTCTTTGCCAGGGGCAGAGATTGCCAAGAATCACACAAGGTATTCAACCCTCTGGAGTTTATGCTTGCAATTACCTTGGAGTTTATCTTTTTGCAGACATGGGGCAAATATTCCAGAGGTGCAACACATGGCAGCCCTGATGAAATGGGAACAACATCTGGAAAAGGGAATCTGGGCTGCTCAGCATTAGGGTAGGACCGTGTCTAGGGGAAACCAGGGGAAGCAATATCATACGCCTCAGTGTGGAAACCCTAAGACTGACTGGGTATAGCAAAATCTCACACATAGACCTCCAATCCCACTGGTCCTGCCATGCTTTTGATGACACAATTTCAACTGCTTTCACGCTAATTCAATAAGGAGAGCAGGAGAATGAGCTTTTCAAGGTGTATCTCATTTGATTTCATTCAGCAACTGAACACACTGTCACCTTCCTAGTTAGAATCACTAGAAAGTCGCAAGTATTTCCCCTTTTTTCATTGTTCATATCTCAACTTCCTGTGTACACCATACAAATTCCTGCAATAACATAAGAATGGCCTACCCCAATGTGAAATGGGGCAGGCTGTAAATATGTTGAAATGGGGTCACCTGATTTTTAAAGTGGGGGTGATGGCACTATGTGATGTAGTAGAATGGACCCAAAATAAAGTTCAGGAAGATTAGTCCATCTGTCATTCCTTTCACTTCAGGAGATCTACCTGAGATACCTGTACCTGGAGAGAGGTCCTGATTGCCTTTCTCAGAAGCACATGGAAGCTCTGTAGGAAGGAGATAGTTTCAGGAAGCTGGAAAAGAACATTTGGGAGAATGAGAACTCCACAGCAGATCAGCACTTTGTAAAGGACAGCTCCATGAGTCTGACCTCTTGTGACCCAGCAGAAAATTGCCTGGAGGGAAACACTTGGTGGGTCATTGAAGGAAAAGGAAGATTTCCTGTACATCTTCAGCCCTGTGCAGGAATGGCCAGGGGAAGCAACTGCTTCAAGGGAGGAGCAGTGGAGCTACACTGAGGAAGTTCCTCTGGGCTGGAATATCAA
>JAJPUD010013124.1:0-12891 GCA_023553655.1 Myrmecobius fasciatus | reverse complement strand
TATATATATATATATATATATATATATACATATATATATATATATATAGTATATATTCGACACAACCTGAACATCCTTCTCTTCAGCCTGAGCAGCATACACTTGGAATTAGCAGCAGGGAAGGGAAACACAAGGGAAGAAGAGGGGCCACAGTGTACAGGCACAGATCTGATTACACAGTACAATAAATGTGGAAATCATACCAAGATAAGATTTAAATGGGTTCATGATCTGGATATAAAGAGTGATATTATAAGTAAATTAGAGGAACGTAATATATTTTACCTCTTAGACCTATGAAGATAGAATAAATTTATGTCCAAAGAAGAATTGGAACTCTTAATTGAAAACCAGATAGATAACTTTGAGTATATTAAGTTAAAAGTTTTTGTAGAAACACAACCAATGCAGTCAAGATTAGGAGGGAAACAATAAATTGGGAAATCTTCTTTACATTACTTTGTAATAAAGGTCTCATCTCTAAAATACATAGAGAATTGTCTCATATTTAGAAGAATTCAAGCCATTCTCCAATCGATAAATGGTCAAAGGATATGAACAGACAATTTTCAGAGGATGGAATTAAAACTATTTGTAGTCATATGAAAAGATGCTCCAAATCACTATTGATCAGAGAAATGCAAATTAAGACAACTCTGAGGTACCACTACACACTTGTCAGATTGGCTAAAATGACAGGAAATGATAATGATGAATGTTGGAGGGGATGCGGGAAGGCTGGGACACTGATGCATTGTTGGTGGAGCTGTGAACGGATCCATACATTCTGGAGAGCAATTTGGAGCTATGTTCAAAAATTATCAAACTGTGCATATCCTTTGACCCAGCAGTGTTTCTATTGGGCTTATATCCCAAAGAAATCATAAAGGAAGGAAAGGGACCCACATGTGCAAGAATGTTCATGGCAGCCCTTTTTATAGTGGCTAGAAACTGGAAACTGAATAAATGCCCTTCATTTGGAGAATGGCTGAACAAATTATGGTATATGAATATTATGGAATATTGTTGTTCTGTAAAAAACGACCAGCAGGAAGATTTCAGAGAGGCCTGGAGAGACTTGCATGAACTGATGCTGAGTGAAACAAGCAGAACCAGGAGATTATATACAGCAACAAAAGTACTATATGATGATCAATTCTGATGGACATGGCTCTCTTCAACAATGAATGTTTCAAACCACTTCCAATTGTTCACTGAAGGAAGCCATATACATCCAGAGAGAGGAATGTGAAATGTGAACCACAATATACCATTCTCATACTCTCGACTGATTTTTGCTTACATTGTGTTTCCTTTATCTGATATTACTTTCTTGTCGATATGATTTTTCTTGCACAGCAATAAGTGTGGAAATATATATACATATATTCAATCTGTCAAGTATTTTAAGATAATTAACATGTAGTGGATATCCTTTCATCTAGGGGAGGGGTGGGAAGATGGGGGGAAAAGTTTGTAACAAAGCTATGTAAGGGTTAATGTTGAAGAATTACCCATAAATATGTTTAGCAAATAAAATAAAATTTAAAAAAACAATAAATGTGGAAATATCTTTAGAAGCACTGGATATTTAACTTGTATAGGTTATTTGCTGTCCAGGGGATGAAGGAGGGAAGTGGAAGGTGGGAGAAAAATTTGGAACACAAGGTTTTGTAAATGTGAATGTTGAAATCTCTTTGCATGTATTTTAAAAAGGGAAAAGCTAATATTTTTTAAAGGAAGAAAACAAGCACAGTTATTGTTGCATTGAGGAAAAGGTGATGCATCTTACAGGCCTCCTCTCTAAGGGAGACGGGCAACAGAACGGAGTGGGGCAAGGTTTTATTATACAGAGAACGAAAATAAGTAAAAACATTAAAATTTTTGGACAGAGCAGGAGAATCAGATGATCTAAGAAGATTTTGCATAACGTTGGACAATCCCAGGCAAGGTAAGCATGGGACATGTCCTTGTGATTGGATTATGGTATGAATGAAAAATATAAATGGCTCTTGTATTCTGGGGATTGGGCAGCACCTACATAGGCATGCAAAAGCTACAGTGTCTTTTGGGTCCATTGAAGTTCCTGAGAAAAAGTGAAAGGTTTACTGTCTGGAGCACATGCTGTGACTCCATTATTCTCCTCTCAAACGACTGGGATCCAAATTCATTTGAGGCTACAGAGGATGGTCTCATCTGTCAAAATGTCTTCAGGCTGATAAGGGTGGAGATGGATGAGAACTGCACCAAAGAAGCATCCAAAGGGGAGATCTTTTCCAGAAGCTGAGGTATGCATTGGTATCCCTTCTGCCAGGGCATGTGAAATCTCCCTGAGGAAAATGTGGAAAGTTCAGATGTTATTGAAATGCAAATCCCACACATCAAAAGCAAAGTAACATTTAGGAATGCATCAGCAATAGTCCCAGGAGCTTGTCCCCAACCCTTTAAAAGTCACTTCTGGTGAAGTTCAAGCACAAAATTGGCCTTGAGAAATCTCTCAGCTGCACTCCAGCCTGATGGGAGCTGTTGATGTAAACATGACAGCAAGCACTGGACACAGCATAGACATCCCCTATAATGACAAGGAGGTAGTCAAAAGCAATAAAGTTGTCTAGTCATGGGACATTTAGAAAACGTTGAGGGACTGGGAGTTGTCCTGGATGAATTCTTCCAATGCCTTGATAAGAATAGCAATCACATCATTCATTTCCAAATAATCAAGGTTTGGGACAAAAGATGGATGTCACTCTTCTATAAAAGAAGTCAAAAATAGCCATAGTAGTGCATCTGGGAGTCAGACACATGGTGGAAGTAGATTGCTTGGGAAAGACTGGCAGGTGGGCATGAAAGGAGCCAACCAGTATCTGGAGCAATGAGAAGATCAATTTAAATAGTACATCCAACATGCGTAAAAAAAAGGGAGAAGTTTGGGTGATAGTCAAATCACTCTTTTGTGATCAAATCCATTCCGTTTGTAATAAGAATGTGCTCAGTTTCTACAGTACCATTAGACATAGTGAGATTTACAGAATTCTTGTACAGGTAGTCCTGATGAAGGGGCTCCAGAGGAGAGTCACTAAAACTGGGAGTGAAGTGGTCTGTGGAAGTGAGGAGTGACCTGTGGGAAACATCTTCTAAGAAAATGGAATGCACTAAAAGTCTCTTGTTTGAACCCCACTGAAAATGTTTCTGATTTTCTTTCAATAATCAATAGAATAACAGTTAGGGCCCACAAATATTTGTATCAATACTCAATTATTCTTACATCATTTAGATATATTTCAGGACCTTATTTCATACAAACATATATGCATATATTCATATATACATACACAAACAAATACACACACACATGGTAATAGGCAGAGGATTGGTCAAGTATTAATTTATCTGATTGATTAAAAAAAAACAGAATCAAGCGAAAGGATTTTCCAGAAATTTGATAGGGCACAACAACTATCATACTAATGATCAAAATACATTAAAAATTCATACATACATGAGATATAAAAGGGCAATAAAAATTAGAGGAGGAAAGAGCACATTACTTTTCATATCTATGTGTAAGGGAAGAAGTTATGACAGAACAAGCAACAAAGATAATCATGGAAATTAAAATACATTAACTGTGCTTTTATAAAGTTTAAATTGTTTTGCAGAAATTCATCAAAAATAGTTAAAAATATGATGGAAACAATTGAGGAAAAAAACATCTTTGTAGCAAAATTCTTTAAAAACTGCTATATATGCCAAATATAGAAGTAACTGATTACAGCTTCCAATATAAAGAGCAATTCTCTAATAGGTCAAAGTATATAAATAAGAATTTTTCAAAGAAAGAAATCCAAGGTATCAATATAACAAAATGAATCCAATCTCTCATAATGAAACAAGTGTACATTAAAAAAATTTTTCTCGTCAGGCTCTAAATCATAGAAATAAGAAAGTTGAGAGACAATTCTCCATTTTTGTTCTGCAGCAAGACACTTGGAAAGTCCCTTTCACCAGGTGCTGGCTGTAACCAGAAAAAAATATAACTATATCATTAAAGAACATCAAAGGAAAGGGTCAATAGAGACAATGTGGAGAAGAGTAAGGGAAGAGTTCCTGACTTAAAATCTTAGAAAAAAATATAAAAACTATTTCAAAGCTAATGAGAAAAATAATTCTAAAGGGAAAAAATAAAAGTGAATTATTTTGTAAAGGGAGAGATCTTGAGAAATACAATAATCAGTACTTATTTTGCCATATAGCTTTATATTTTTGGAAGTGAAATTTTGTTAGAGAAAGATATCCCTTTATTTCTATATAATTTCCATTCCCTTTGATCTTCAAGGCAAGATGAATATAAATAGTGGAAAGTATATTTAAAAAATATTTTCTCTGGAGAGCAATTTGGAGCTATGCTCAAAAAGTTATCAAACCGTGCATACCCTTTGACCCAGCAGTGTTTCTATTGGGCTTATATCCCAAAGAAATCATAAGGGAAGGAAAGGGCCCCACATGTGCAAGAATGTTTGTGGAAGCTCTTTTTGTAGTGTCTAGAAACTGGAAACTGAATGGATGCCCATCAATTGGAGAGTGGCTGAATAAATTATGGTATAGGAATGTTATGGAATATTATTGCTCTGTAAGAAACGGCCAGCAGGACGATTTCAGAGAGGCCTAGAGAGACTTACATGAACTGATGCTCAGTGAAGTGAGCAGAACCAAGAGATCATTATTCATGGCAACAACAATACTATATGAGGATCAGTTCCAATGGAAATTACTCTCTTCAAAAATGAAATGCTTCAAACCAGTTCCAATTGTTCTGTGAAGAAAGCCATATAGACCCAGAGAGAGGGAGGTGAAATGTGTACCACAACATTACATTTTCATGCTCTTTATTGAGGTTTGCTTGCATTGTATTTCCTTTATCGGATTATTCTTTCTGGTAGATATGATTTCTCCTGCACAAAAAAATGATGAAATAAATATACATATATTCGATTTCTTAAGTATTCTAACATAATTATTATGTAGTGGATATCCTGCCATCTAGGGGAGAGGTGGGGAGTAGGGGGGAACAATTTGTAACAGAAAGCTTTGTAAGGGTTAATGTTTAGGAATTACCCATACATATGTTTTGCAAATAAAAAGTATTAATAAAAAATAATAAAATAAAATAAAATATTTTCTGAGCTACCACCTCTCTAGGAAGCTGCAAGTCCTCATCAAGGACGGGAGAAAAGGAGGCAGAAAGAAACGGGGAAATGTTCAACTGAGGAGGGCATTGGAGTATTTTCCCCAAAGGATTCTCCTTGCTGGTCCCTAGTACAACCCCGGGTGACACTACAATACCCTTGCACCCACCTGCCAGGCTTCCAGATAGAGTCCTGGGCATGCAGGGGAAGCCCCGGAGGAAGAGCTACAGTCAGATTTACACAAGTACAGAAACCCCCACCCGCACCTGTACAGACTCTCCCCCACACATGATCCTACCTTGAAACACGCACAACAAAGGTGCCAATGATCTCAGGACCTTCCACCCCTCCATCCATAAATGCTCCTGGGCACTAAGAGAAGCCAACTGGAGGGAGAGGAGGTTCAGGAGAAGGCGGGGGTGGGGAGGGAAGAGAAGAGACAGAGAAGAAAGGGAAGGGTGGAGGCAGGAGCAGGGGAGAGGGCCTTTTCCTTTCACAGCTGCTTAGCCATTAGCAGGACCCTCGGGACTAGTCAGCCTGAAAGGGGTCCGAGGGGCACCCAGACCTTCCACTGCTCTCCTCCCCACACATCCTCACCCTGAGAAGATTTATATTTAATACTAGGTGGAAGAGAGCAGTCACTGTGACATTGGGCGGGGCTAGTCTCCAAGAGCAGAGGGGAAAGGGAGGAGGGAGGGATGGGGGTTTTGTGACTTGGGGCTCAGAGCAGGGAGCCCCACCCAAATAATTTCTCAGTCCCTCATCTCCCAGCCTGCTGGGGAGGGGTCTGTAGTTCTTCTTCCACCTGGACATGGGCGCTGACCCTGGTGCTGAATTCCAGGGGCCGGGCTGCCAGGGCTGAGGGGTGAAGGCTAGCAGCTGACTCTGAGAGTTACAGACTGAGAGGGTATTTGAGACACTGTCCTTAAGGCAATAAAAAACAAATGCTGGACGGTGTTCCAGCCAAGGTGGGCTTCCCAGTCATAAAGCTCTCTGAGCATACTGTGGTGACACCTGGAATTCCTGTTTCTCCTAGGCAGACTTCTTCTAGGAGCAGAGAGAAGGGATTCTTAGCAAAAATACAAGAACTTGCTGAAGGTCTTTAACCAGTAATTGGATTTTTGCCCCATTAGGGTTTTCCTGGGGATATCAACTCCATAAAGGAGGGCTTCATTTTTGGTTTCTTCAAAAGGCATCCATAAACATTTTTCAGTAAGTGGCTAAGTTACTTAAGGCTATCCAAAGGCCTAAGTACACACAGAGTAAACATGGGACTGTATAAAGAATTATCTCCATTGTTTTCTGCACCCTTGTAGCAGGACTAGGACTCTTTGCCAGGGGCAGAGATTGCCAAGAATCATTCAAGGTATTCAACCCTCTGGAGTTTATGCTTGCAATAAGCTTGCAGTTTATCTTTTTGCAGATATGGGGCAAATATTTCAGAGGTGCAACAGATGGCAGCCCTGATGAAATGGGAACAACATCTGGAAAAGGGAATCTGGGCTACTCAGCATTAGGGCAGGTCCGTGTCTAGGGGAAACCATGGGAAGAAATATCATGGGCCTCAGTGTGGAAACCCTAAAACTGACTGGGTATAGCAAAATCACACACATAGACCTCCAATCCCACTGGTCCTACCATGCTTTTGATGACACAATTTCAAGTGCTTTCACCCTAGTTCAATAAGGAGAACAGGAGAGTGAGCTTTTCAAGGGGTATCTCATTTGATTTCATTCAGCAGCTGAACACACTATCACCATCCTGTTTAGAATCACTAGAAAAATGCAAGTTTTTTCCCCTTTTTTTCATTGTTCATATCTCAACTTCCTGTGTACACCATACAAATTCCTGCAATAACATAAGAATAACCTACCACAATGTGAAATGGGGCAGGATGTGAATATGCTGAAATGGGGTCACCTTATTTGTAAAGTGGGGGTGGTGGCACTATGTGATGTACTAGAAGGGACCCTGAATAAAGTTCAAGAAGATTAGTCCATCTGTCATTCCTTTCATTTCAGGAGATCTATCTGCAATACCTGTACCTGGGGCGAGGTCCTGATTGCGTTTCTCAGAAGGACATGGAGGCTCTGTAGGAAGGAGATATTTTCAGGAATACATACATACATGCTTGTATGTATGTATCTGTACACAGATATACATATATATGCTTATACACACATATATACATATACATCACATATATACATGTATATATATATATACATATATGTATATATGTATCTATATATATAAATTTCATGTTAGATTTTGCACAATTCTTATTTTTTTCCTTTTTTATTTTTTTCTTATTGAAATTTTTTTGGACCTTGATTGCATTTATTCCGTTTTGTGTCCTTAGAAAATGTGATAAGAATATTATTTATGACCTTCTTCAATTTATTAATAAAACTGTTAAACAACAAAGAGTCACTGACAAATCCTTGGGCACTCTTCTGGATACCTGCTTCCCAGTTGACATGGATCCTTTATATTCCAATCATTCAGCCAGTTTCATGGCTAATTTCAATATCATGTGGGCCACATCACCGCAACACTTCTACCAAAAGACCACTGAATAATTTCCCAAATATTTACCCTAAAATCTATATAAACTACAGCTTCAACGTCCTCCTGGTTGACCACTTTAGCAACCCTAACAAAAAAATGAAACTAAGTTAATCTGGTTTGGCCTATTTTAAATAAAATCCTACTGATTTTTTCTCTTTATCATCCCCTTTTCTACATGCTCACTAGCCATTTCTTCAATTAAAAAAACATTTTGGGGGATTTCAGGAGATGGTTGAAGAGAGGATAGAACGGAATATAATGGGGGGAACAGGAGGTGTGGCAGTAGGGGGATTGTAAAGATGGGGTGGGGCTTACATATATTGGTTGTAACATATATTTTAAACACATTTAACACATATTGGATTACTTGCCTTCTAGAAGAGGGAGTTTGGGGGAAGGAAAGGAAAATTTGGAATAAAAGATTTTGCAAGGATCAGTGTTGAAAAATTACCCATGCATATGTTTTGAAAATTGAATGCTGTAATAAAAAGCAAATAAATAAAAATTATGTATAAATATTTATTACCCACTATTTATTGTAATATCTTTTTGGAGATCAAAGAGAATGGAAATTATATGAACACCAGCATATTTTAATGTAATAAAATCCCAATTACAAAAGCATAATCTTTTAGGAAAATAAGTGGTGATTTTATTTCTAAAGATCTCTCCCTTTACCAAATTATTCACCTTTAAATGTTTTTTTCCCCTTAGAAGTATTTTCCAGTTGTCCTCTCCGAAATATTGAAAGGCAATTCCAAAAATTATGATGTTTTCATAAAAAAAAGTGAAATGAGAATTTGAGAAGCTGGAATTGCTATGGCAACCTCTCTGTGACTGCTTTGCAGATTATAGAAATAGTGTCTATAAAATAAGAAACAGAATTACATAAACCCCTAATATTACCACTCAAAAAAACCTGAATTCTAAACACCCTCTAAATCCTAGGCACTGGGGTTATTGTTGGTGATAAAGAAAGAGGCAAAAGACAGGACCCTTCAGTTTATTGGGAATACTTAATGAGCTGGAGAATACCTAGACAGGGTTAACAGGATCATCAAAAGCCAAAAATTCTTGCCACCTGAGGAGGAACAAAACTATGGTGTCTCAGTTATTTTTTCAATAAACATTTATATATGTCTTACCATAAGCCAGGAACTTAGGAAGAAAAAAAAAACAGCCAACGCAATCAATTTTCTCAAAGATCTCAAAGTGTCTAATGGAGGAGGCGATATAAAAACAGCTAATATAGCAACAAATCATATATAGGACAAATTGGAAAGAAACAAGAGAACAAGGTCCTTGGAAGTAAGGAGGCTCAGGAAATACTTCTTGTAGAAGGTGGGAATCCAGGCAGGGCAGAAGAGGAGGCAGAGCAAGGCAGGGAGCAGGAGCAGCCTGAGAAAATGGCCAGAGCTGGAAGATGGACTGTCCTGTTCAAAGAGCAGCAAGGAGGAGACTGTAACTAGATCACAGACTAACTGGAAAGAGAGTGTATGTGTAGGAGAACTGCACAGAATTGAGCAGATTGGGATGGGATTTGGGTGCGCCAAACATAGGATTTTACATTCAGTCCTTGAGGTGAAAGGGAGTTGCTAGAACATCTTGAGGATAGAGGTATGTGACAAGGTCAAGTCTGGCCTTAGGAAGTTCACTCTGGCAGCAGTGTGGAGGACAGAGATCTGTGGCAGGAAGCCAACCCAGCAGCTATTGGAGTAGTCCAGGCAGGAGGAGAAGAGGGATGTCTGCCCTGATTCCTCTCCAGAATGGCCTGCTGCTTCTTCAGGTGGTATAGAGGGTGGAATTCCTTTTTTTTAGAACTTCTACATATATATGAATGAGAACATAAACTATGATTCTGAAAGAACTCATAAGCACCGAAGGTAGGAATATATCTGCCAAAATAGAAAGCATTCCTCTTTTGGGGATCTCTTAAATAGTTTTACTTATTTATAATTTATTTCATTTATTTTCTTTTATTTTATTTATTCTCTCAGTGACTCTTAATTGTGTTATCAAATGTTAGAGATGATGGCATGTATTCAAAATAAGAGGTATACTGGCTTTAAATTTATAACTACTGATGTTTCCTAGTTGAAGAAAAGTGGCATCAACTAGTTATGGTTTCATTTTTTATTTGATTTTAGTTATTCTTGAGCTGTCCATGGTTTTATCAGACATTGTTAACCTGGGTTCCTTTTGGTAAATTTCAGGGTATCTCTGAGCTCAGACAATGGAGAAATGTACATATTTATTGTAATTGGCATTTAAAATTAAATATTTTAAGAAGTTAAAATGTTTTTTCAGAATAAAGGCATTATCGTACCACAAAGGTATCTACAAGAAACAAATACTAACAAAGTCTAATTCATACTGAATTTCCAACGTAACTGCCACAATCATATTCTTTGTGGTTCAGTCACTGCAGTTGTCTCTGAACATTTTTTAAAACAAATTTATTTATTTTTAATACAATTGTTTTATGAATCATGTTGGGAGAGAAGAATCAGAATAAAAGAGAAAAACTGTGGGAGAAGGAAAAAAACGGAAAAAAAGAAGTGAACATAGCATGTGTTGATTTACATCAATTTCTATAGTTCTTTTTCTGGATGCAGACAGCCTTTTCTGTCCAAAGTCTATTGGTACTGCTTTTGGATCACTGAGCCATGGAGAAGAAGCAAGTCTTTCCTAGTTGATCATCGCACATTCATGCTGTTATTGTGCATAATGCCCTCCTGGTTCTGCTTCTTTCACTCAGCATCAGTTTGTGAAAATCTTTCCAAGTCTTTCTAAAATCAGCTTGATTGCCATCCTCTACATGACAATAATATTCCATTACTTTCACATACCACAACTTGTTGAGCCTTTCCCCAATTGATGGGTGTTTTCTCTAGATTGGGCCTGATATTTTTTTTTCTTATTTTTTTCGAGGCAATTGGGGTTAAGCAATTTGCCAAGGGTCACACAGCTAGGAGGCAGTAAGTGTGTGAGGACAGATTTGAACTCAGTTCCTCCTGACTCCAGGAGTTATGTCATGTAGCTGCCCGGGCCTGAGATTTCTTTCTTTTTCCTTTCTTTCTTTTTTTCTTAATTAAAGCTTTTTATTTACAAAACATATGTATGGTTAAGGAAAGGAAGTGAGAAATGTTGTAGCAATAGTAGTATCACTAGTAGTAGTAGTAGTAATGTTAATAGTAGTAGTAGTAGTAGTAGTAGTAGTAGTAGTAGTACCAGTAGCAGCAGCAGTAATAATAAATAGTCCTCACAGCAGGGGAATAAGCAGAGTTCCAAGCTTAGGGCAATTTACCTGTGAGGACCTACCCTTGGTAGGAAACAAAGGAGTTTCATTCTCATAATCATACTATAATACTCTCATTAAATGGTTTTATCTGATAATAGCCAGACGGGCTTCTTCCTGACCTTACAACAATCTGTGACGTACTTAAAAAGCAGCCAGCTTAAGAACTTGTTCAGGGATGCATAGGTAGTCAGTGAGTCTGAATTTAAACACAGAATTTACTGGACTCAACCTGAAACTCCATATTCATTGCCACAAATCTGCTAACAAATGTCTGCTCCATAACCACAGTCTCTTAGGCAGATGAGCAGTCTATATACTACAACAAGACCTCAACTTACGCCCTGAACCCCAAGAACAAGGCTCCAGCCAGAACTTGACCTCCTTGCTGATCAACATAGAGACTCTCCCCAGCCACTTGGGTGCAGAAAGCCCTTGTTTCCATAGCAATCTAGGAAAAGGGCCCAGCCCAGAAACAAAATACTTCATATTTTATTTATTTCACTTTGGGTGGAATTGAATGCTACTGTCTTAGAGATGGAGGATCTCTCCTGTTGTTATATCTGTGGCATTCCCTTTTGTCATTTTAGCAGCTTCTGAATTTCCCCATCATTTTCCTCAAGCCAGTCATTGAAATCAAACTTTGCACTGAAAGCTTAGGTTTTTTTTCTGTAGAGAGCAATATTTTTGCTGTATCTGGTTTCCTCCTTCAGCATTACTTCATTTTTATTTAGTATTTAAATGTATGTGGCTTTGTCTCCTCCTTTTAAAATCTAAGTTCTTTGAAGGCAAAGCCTGTTATGTCTTTTGTTTTAATAATAATAGTAATAATAACTAATCATAATGACAACTAACATGAAGTATTCACTGAATTCAATAAGTGCTTTTGGTTTGCTCCCTACAAGACACATGTTGCCTTTGGTGCCATTTAGCTTCAGTTATAAGATAGCGTATTTGACAATTTTTAAATTGAAGACATATTTATTATACATTTAGTATTGACAAGACCCCATTGCAATTATATTAAGAATTTGGACCCTAACATCACTTGAGCTGGAAAAGACACATTGAGACTAATAATCATAGTATCATAATGATGGTTATGATGAGTATGACACCTGGTATGTGTACAAGGACTGGATGCTACCCTAAGTCACAACAATCCTGAAACATAGGTGCTATTATTACAGTTGAGGAAACCAAAGCAAAGAGACATTAAGTGGCTTACCTGTGGTCAAACAAATCAGTGATGAGGTCGAGGTGGCAAGACCAGGTCCAGAATCAACATGTGACAAATTCACGGTGGCTCCTCTCTATCCAAAGCAAGTTTTATTTAGGAGAATAGTTTCCAGAATAGAGATAAACTAGGCCCCTGAAGTGGCCAATATGGAATAGATTTGCGAGAGCACCGAGCTAGAAAGGGAAGGAATTTGGAAGAATCCAGGAAAGGAACATGCCAGGAGGCCTAAGCGTGCCATTGATGGGTAGGGGAGATCCACAGAGGAGTTTAGTAGACTTACCAGAGTTGGTTAGAGTAAGAACATTGGTGCCATGAGAGAGAAGCCACTATGAGGAGGGAGAAAGAAGAACCTCCTGGTGGGCTCAGTCCAGAAGAAGACTGAGTAAAGATTTTTATTGTAAGCAGATCTTTGATAGGGGAAATATAAACTTGGGGATAAATCAGGGATAAAGGCATGAACTCAAGGGGGTGAGGATCAAGGAAGAGAGGAAGTGGCAGGGAGCTCAAAGCTGGGGAAATCAAGGAAGTAGATGGAATATACCTGGCAGACCAGGATCCAGACCTGTCTAAAGTTTGTTTAAAGGTGCACAGAGTTT
>JAJPUD010013123.1:34680-45726 GCA_023553655.1 Myrmecobius fasciatus | reverse complement strand
GAAATAAATTATTTAAATAGCCCCATTTTAGAAAAAGAAATAGAACAAGCTATTAACCAACTCCCTAAGAAAAAAATCTCCAGAGCCAGATGGACTTACATGTGAATTCTACCAAACATTCAAAGATCAATTAATTCCAATACTATACAAACTATTTGAAAAAATAGGGACAGAAGGTACATTACCAAATTCCTTCTATGATGCCGATAAGGTGTTGATAGCTAAACCAGGTAGGTGAAAACAGAGAAAGAAAACTATAGACCAATTTCCCTAATGAATATTGATGCAAAAATTTTAAATATTAGCAATGAGATTACAGAAAGTCATCCCCAGGATAGTACACTATGACCAAGTAGGATTTATACCAGGAATGCAGGGCTGGTTCAATATTAGGAAAACTATCAGCATAATCAATTATATTAATAGCCAAACTAACAAAAACCATATGATTATCTCAATAGATGCAGAAAAAGCATTTGATAAAATCCAACATCCATTCCTATTAAAAACACTAGAGAGTATAGGAATAAATGGGCTTTTCTTTAAAATGATTAGTAGCATCTACTTAAAACCATCAGCAAGCATTGTTTGTAATGGAGACAAACTAGAACCATTCCCAATAAGATCAGGAGTGAAATAAGGCTGCCCACTGTCACCATTACTATTTAATATTGTATTAGAAATGCTAGCTTTGGCAATAAAAGAAGAAAAGGAGATAAAAGGAATTAGAGTAGGTAATGAGGAAATCAAATTATCATTCTTTGCAGATGACATGATGGTATACTTAGAGAACCCTAGAGACTCGACTACTAGAAACAATTCACAACTTTAGCAAAGTTGCAGGATACAAAATAAATCCACATAAATCATCAGCATTTTTATATATTACCAACAAAGTTCAGCAGCAAGAGATATAAAAAGAAATTCCATTCAAAATAACAGATGATAGCATAAAATATTTGGGAATCTATCTGCCAAGGAAAAGTCAGGAACTATACGAACTAAACTACAAAACACTTTCCACACAAATGAAGTCAGACCTACTCAATTGGAAAAACTTAAAATGCTCATGGGTAGGCCGAGCGAATATAATAAAAATGACAATACTACCCAAACTAATTTACTTATTTAGTGCCATACCAATCAAACTCCAAAGAATTATTTTACAGATCTAGAAAAAATAGTAGCAAAGTTCATCTGGAAGAACAAAAGGTCAAGAATTTCAAGGGAATTAATGAAAAAAAGGTTGATGAAGGTGGCCTTGCTGTACCAGATCTAAATCTATATTATAAAGCAGCAGTCATCAAAACCATTTGGTACTGGCTGAGAAATAGAGTAGTCGATCAGTGGCATAGAATAGGATATCAGGACAAACTAGGCAATAACTTTAGGAATTTAGTGTTTGATAAACCCAAAGACTCCAGCATTTGGGATAAGTACTCACCATTTGACAAAAAATGCTGGGAAAATTGGAAACTAGTGTGGAAGAAACTCCTACACCTAACACCACATACCAAGATAATATCTAAATGGGTTCATGATCTGGATATAAAGAGTGATATTATAAGTGAATTAGAGGAACATAGGATAGTTTACCTCTCAGACCTGTGGAGATGGAATAAATTTATGTCCAAAGAAGATCTGGAACTCTTACTTGAACACCAGATAGATAATTTTGATTATATTAAGTTAAAAAGTTTCTGTACAAAGAAAACTAATGCAGACAAGATTAGGAGGGAAGCATCAAATTGGGAAATCATCTTTACATTTAAGGGTTCTGATAAAGACCTCATTTCTAAAATATATAGAGAATTGTCTCATATTTATAAGAATTCAAGCCACTCTCCAATAGATAAATGGTTAAGGGATATGACAGACAATTTTCAGATGATGAAATTAAAACAATTTCTAGTCATATGAAAAGGTGCTCCAAATCACTATTGATCAGAGAAATGCAAATTAAGACAACTCTGAGGTACCACTACACTCCTGTCAGGTTGGCTAAAATGACAGGAAAAGATAATGACGAATGTTGGAGGGAAAGCTGGGACACTGATGCATTGTTGGTGGAACTGTGAACGGACCCAACCATTCTAGAGAGCAATTTGGAGCTATGCTCAAAAAGTTATCAAACTGTGCATACCCTTTGACCCAGCAGTGTTTCTATTGGGCTTACATCCCAAAGAGATCTTAGAGGATTGAAAGGGACCCACATGTGCAAGAATGTTTGTGGCAGCCCTCTCTGTAGTGGCTAGAAACTGGAAACTGAATGGATGTCCATCAATTGTAGAGTGGCTGAACAAATTGTGGTATATGAATGTCATGGAATATTATTGTTCTGTGAGAAAAAAAAACAGCAGGACAATTTCAGAGAGGCCTGGAGAGACTTGCATGGACTGATGCTGAATGAAATGAGCAGAACCGGGAGATTATTATACATGGCAACAACAATACTATATGATGATCAATTCTGACTGACATGGCTCTCTTCAACAATGAAATGCTTCAAACCAGTTACGATTGTTCAGTGAAGAAAGCCAATGCACCCAGAGAGAGATATATGAAATGTGGACCACAACATATTATTTTCATGATCTCTATTGATATTTGTTTGCATTGGGTTTCCTTTCTCAGGTATTTTTTGTTCATGTAGATACAATTGTTCTTGCACAGCAAGATAAGTATGGAAATATGTATACATATATTTGACTTGTCAAGTATTTTAACATAATTAACATGTAGTGGACTTCCTGCCATCTAGGGAAGGGGAGGGGACTAAGGGGGGAAATTTGTAACGGAAAGCTTTGTAAGGTCAATGTTGAAGAACTACCCATACATATGTTTTGCAAATAAAAAGTTTTAATTAAAAAAATGTTTGTAGCAGCCCTTTTTATAGTGGCAAGGAACTAGAAATTGAGTGGATGCCCACGAGTGAGGGATTGGCTGAATAAGTTATGTAATAGAATATTATTATTCCATAAAAAAACACAAGCATAGGGGCAGCCAGGTGGCACAGTGGATAGAGTACCAGCCCTGGAGTCAGAAGGACCTGAGGTCAAATCTTGTCTCAAACTCTAAACACTTCCTAGCTGGGTGACCCTGGGCAAGTCACCTAACCCCAACTGTCTCAGCAAAAAAAAAAAAAAATAGGGAGCAAGCTGATTTCAGAAAAGCCTGGAAAGTCTTCCATGAATTGATACTAAGAAAAATGTGTAAAACCAAGAGAACATTTTATACAACAACAAAAAATTATGTGATGATCAACTGTGATGGATTGGATTTTTTTTGACACGAAGTGATTTGAACCAATTCCAATAGACCTGTGATGGAAAGTGCCATCTACATCCAGACATTTAAAATAGATATAGTATAGGATGGAGTGCCAGTCTAATAATTTGCCTAAAGTTACACAGCTTTTAAGTGTCTGAGGCCAGCTTTGAACTACACTCTATGCTATGATTCTGATAAAAAAAAGTGATGATCTAAATATGATGGCGTAAACGCATCAAGGTAACTATTCTATTCCATTATTCCCCTCTAAACAATTTTAAAATAATTTCTCAAATGGAATTCTTGAGTACTTAAGCCAACAAAAAGTCCGAGACAATTTAGCAGGTGAGAAAGAAAGATTTATGACACTGGTGGGGGAAACTGTTCATAATGAGTCCAAATCAGCATAAACACCAGTAGTAGGTTGAAATACTGGCAATAACTTCTAAAGTTCTAACATTAGAGATGTTAAAGGGGGTCAGAGAACTACTCAGAAAGAGATTAAGAGGGACCTTTTGATGTCACTGGGTGCAGTTTGTGCTGATTTGCAACTCTATTATCCATATGCAATTCTGGATTGCAGTTCAAGGCCAGAGAGAAGTGTTTGCAGTTGATCACCAGGCAGTGAGATGCACTAGCATAGTTAGACATAGCTGAACATTGCATAACAGATCCAGTTCCTTGCACTGATCATAATTGAGGACAAAATTTGTACTTTGGTTTAAGCTTCAGAATTTATTACCTTGATGGAAGGTAGGAGTAGTCACAGTTTTTAAACTCTCTGTATATTTTAAATAGGTTGTTAACATTCTAATTATGAGGTTCTTTCCACAGATCAAGTTGTCATATTACAGGAGGAATTGATTCATATAAATCTGAATTTTTATCATAAACAAACCAGAAAAAAGGATGTTTTAGTAAAAATGAAGGGATGTTTCAGAGACTCTCCTCAGAAAGAAAAATAAAGGAGCTAGCTTTATTTCATATAAAATTTAGTTATCTCTTGTTCTACAATGCATTCGATTAGCATTTGCGGAAAAGTGATAAAAATAATTGTAGCTTATGAATCATATCAGTTGGAGAGGAAGAGGAGATAGAAAAGCTTTAAGAATTTGATAAAATTCTCCAAATTAAATCAAAATATACTGTCATATTCAGTGACTTCAGTACAAAGATAGACATAGGAGAGGATGCAAAACAACAACAAATTGTTCAACAATATGATTTCCAAGTAAGGAATGAGAAAGACCAAAGAATAAGAGATTACTAAGAATCCTAGGAAGAATTCATGAATACTTTGAGAAAAAAAATTGTTAAGGGGCTAGCCACAATGATTATAAAAATTAATATTATTAAATTTTGACAGGTAGTAAAGGATTCATTACTGATATGACATTACCATAATAGCCATCTGTGACTCATAAGAATAACCTGCTAAAGCAAGACAAAAATGAATGAAACTAGAATAAAGAATAAAAAGAGAAAATATAGTGTTCAATAAGGACAATCCCAACTTAATTTATTATAAAAGGTTATTGACATTAAAAATAGAGGAGTGATCATTGACATGTATCATAAGAATTGTATATATAAGTTTAAAGAATATAAATCAAGTGCCATAATGAGAAAGACTAAAAGAGCCTACAAATTATCTTATAGCAAGTTCTTGAATTACTGGCTGAAAACAAAGATATAGCAGCTAAAGGGAGTACTTATTTAGAAATTAAATGCTTTTTCAAAATCTTACAGTGTGGTAATGCAGCAGGAAAAAACTTTTTAAAAGAAAGCTTGGCAAAAGGCTGCTATACAAAGCTATCTTCAGGCTATTTAAGGATAAAAAGGAGAAGGGAGTAAACAGAGATACAATATGGAAAAGACCAGCAAAATATTGTACCAAACTATTAACAAGAAATACCAAGTAGGTGAAGAATATCTGTTGACTACTCTGATCTACTATTAGTGGAACAACACATAGACCCTCAAGATTAAATGGGCACTGCAGGAACAGTGAAAGTTTAGAATAGGTGGAGAAAAATGTGGTAGATTGTTTCTGGCAAATTGGTAACTTCTTCAAATGGCTCCAAGTTTCTCTTTCAAATGAAAGACCATCTTTGGAATATCAACATTTTTCTAATATGATATATTATTATGGGTTATAAAACATGATGGTTTGCTAAGAATGACACTAATAATCACAAAATTTTAGAGTGGTAGAGCTCCTACTTCATACCATATTTATTACCACCAAAGAATCCTAACCTAGTTCTAATCATTTGAAGCTGATGGCCACCTAAAGGCAATAGAGAGATCAAAGCATATACAAATTACCTATAACATTATACACAAAAGAAATATATAAAAGACAGTATAAAAATGTTAGCAAAGTTATTTATAATCAAAATGGTTTGGTCATTTTGCAATAGCAATGTATAAAGTGTAGATTGTCTGTGTGTTCTGCTGATACTTTGTAATATCAAGAGAACCCCAGAAAAATACACAAAAAAATTAAATGAATCAATTGAGATGAATTTGTGAGGAGTTATCATCAAGTATCACTCAGGATATTCAAGAATAGGTGAATTGTTATCTACATTATTAGAGAGAATACTGACATCAATGAGATAGCACAGATTCACTAGAACACTGAAATATGGATTAAAGAGGTTATTGTGGTCCAGTTTAGAAACCTGCCTGCTATTAACAGCATGACTTATTGGGAAAATTTGTTCCAAACTTGTAGAATGTTCTGAATGGGAATTTCAAATGAGACCTTAAAGTATGTCCCACATGTAATATCAAATGAGGTATTACTAGTATCTGAACACAATATATTTTCTACTACCTATTTTAGAAATAAATTTTAGTAATTCAAACCAACTTTTACTTTTGTGTCCCTCAATTATAAAGGAGAGATGATTTTTGAAGAGAGATTCAATTTAGATTAGGGAGATATAAAGTACCTGAGAAAAATTCCTTGACAAATAAGATTATTATTTATCCCAAAATAAATGTTTCTTTCAGTTGTGAAAAATACTTTCATATTTTCTACAATGCAAGTGTCAATAGAATATAATGTCATATAAGTTTTAAAAATTTTGTTATTGATAGGCAAAGCCAAAATAACGGAAAAAAGGCAGAACTCATCTACCTCCTCTCAACCCTTCCAAACACTTTTCAATAATGTTTCCAAACAAATTCTAGAGCAGCAGAACCCACAGAATAAAACAATTCAGCTCTGGTTGGAAAAGAGTGCTTATGGTGGCTCACAACACTAGAACACAGAAGAGAAAAGTAGTAAACACACCTCCCTCTAGTGATCATACCACCTTGGAAGAACCAAAAACATATACATCCCCAGAATTACCTCTGCAAACAAACAAACAAAAAAAAAAAATCTGAAGCTTGAGCAATGTCCTCTCTACTCTGGAAGCAGAGCCCCATTTTAACATAGAGTTAAAAGGCAAAAAAATAAGAATCAATAAAGAAAAATGAATTCATTCATTGGTCAAAAAATTCATGCTTCTTTCTTCAACTTTGTCATAACCTCACTGGATGGGCCTGGGATAAGGATTATAACAAGAAAATCAACATTGTCCATTGATTGAGGATTAAAACCTAATTCTCTACTCCTTAACTTTGCTGCTTAGTTTTCTCTCCTCCCTCAATAGCCCAGATGTGGACCCAATTCATTTATCTTATCTTCACACAAAACAGAGGTAATTATTTCTGAATGAGTGCATATGTCTCATCAATCATTATTTCCATGCTTCCCTTATCTCTACATTCCAAATAATCTCCCCACTCCTGCTTTATATGATGTATATGTTATTTCTTTTTAAGAGGAAACTAGATTGTTTAGTGGACAAAGTGATGGGCCTAAAGTAAAAAAGCTATATTCAAATGAGACTTCAGATACTCTCTGTGTGACTGGGGGGTGGAGGGTAGGGTAGGCTGGAAGCCACTTAATCATTATTTGCTTTAATCTACTGGAGAAGGAAATGGCAAATTATTCCAGTGTCTCTGCCAAGAAAATCCCAAGGACATTATGGTCCTTGGGGGTTGTAATAAGTTGATTATGACTGACCAACAGCAAAGCATGCTTCATTTCAGGTACTCTGAAGGTAAGGTTGGTCACTACCAATATCAGAGTCCTTAAGTCTTCTTTCACTTTATAGAATTATTGTTGTATAAATTGCTCTGGTTCTTCTCATTTCACTGTGATTCAATTTATACTATCTAGGATTCTCAAAACTCATCTCTTTTTGTTCTTCTACTATAATATCTCATTGTATTCAAATATCACAATTTATTCAGCCATACTCCAATTGTCTGAGACAATATAATGCATTTTCTCAAATTCTAGCTCTTTTCTTTTCCCCTCATTTTAACTTCTCTCCCTTCTTCTGGATTAGAAAGTTTGTTTTTTGTAGTTATTCCCTTTGTGCTTTAACCACCCTCTTAACCACCCAAGATGACTACTTATTTCTCAATTAAGTTTGATGTATTTGTACAACAAATGTTCACATATTTGTGTTTTCAACTCTTCTTTGTCTACTTCAGATAAGATGTTCCATGTTTGTCTACTCTTCTTCCACATTCCAGTTATGAAAAGGAGAAAGTACCATTCTCTTCTCCTTTTTAAACAAATGCCTGACTCTATTTACCCTTCTCTTATTCCTCCTCAGATCCTTGGAACAGAACCATTCCAGCCCAAGGAATGTTTTCTTGTTTAAACTTCCTAAATGCCATTTAGGGACATTAAGGTTCTGAGAGATTACTTGTTTCTTCTACTATATTATTTACACCTTATCATGATATAAGATCTTCCAATTACCCAAAATGAATTTATCTTTCTGTTTCTCCTGAATTGGTTTTCAAAGTTCCAATTCTGGTCTATGTTTTTGATAAGAAATGTCTAGAAGTCTACCATCCATTAAAGGTCCATTTCCCTCCCTGCCCCCCAGAAAAATTATATTCTGTTTCATGGAATATGTCATTCTTAGTAAAAGGCCTATTTTATTTTTTAGAAATTGTATTCCAGAATTTTTTCTTGTTTACAGTAGAAGCTGGCAGGTCTTATGTGAGACTTACAGAAACTCTCTGGAACTTGAAGTAATTAGTTTTATAGTATGTTCTCTTTCGTATAAGAGTACTGGATTGGGGTTATAAAATTCCTGTGATTTTGGTTTTTGGGGTTCCTTTCAAGAGATGATTGATGATTTTTTAAAAATCTTTACTTTGTCTTCAGGTTCTAATGAATCAGAAAGTTTTCAATTTATAATTTATTAAGATGTAATACCCAGGCTTTTTAAAATCATTATTTTCAAGGAGTATAATGATCCTTAAATCATCATCCTTTATCTATTTTCTAAGAGAGTTATTAATATAAAATATTTCAAACATTAACCTATTTTTTAATAATTCTTGCTGTCTAATGGAATCACTGATTACTTTTTAGTCTATTTTAGTTCTTTGGGAGTACATTTCCTCAAGGGGATTTACGTCTTTCTATTCTGGTTGCTTATTTTCCTAGATTTCCTTTTTTTTTTTCTTTTTAAAATATTCTACTTAGTTTCCTACAGTATTCACAAGGAGCTTATGGAAAATTCCATGGGGGAAAACTTTTAGTTTTTTAATTTCATTTTATCTCTTTTTCATAATAACTGTTTATAGCTAGATACATTTGACTATTCTTACAGGAATGTGATTTTATTCTTAATATCTGGGTATTTTGTTCATCTCTATGTCTTCTATGAGCACCTGGGTTTTCTATATCTTTTTTTAAAACCAGGTTCCAGTTATTGTCTCTTATATCCTCAATTCTCTGAAAACTTTTTTCTTACTGGATTTTGGATTTAGGGCCTTAGTCTCTAGATATATTATTTCCTATCAGATTTGTCTTAACCAAAAAATCCCCTTGATTGCAACTTGATTAGCTCAGGTCACCAAGTTATAGCTCAAGTGAAAAAAAATGGCATTTTTATTTGTGTACAAGTCATTTTCATTTCATTTATTTTTAGCTTATTTACTCAGATCATGATTTACATTTATATTATATTTTTTAAAATAAAACTTCTTGTGGAAATGTTAATATTTCCTCTCCCTCTTTCATAGATGAAGACTTTAGGCTCAGAGAAATTAAATAATTTGTCCAAAGAATCCTACCTGGCCACTGCTGAAGCTTTGCAGAAGTAATTTGACTGGCAAGTTGGTGACCACCTGTCTACATTTTAAGGTACTACACAAAATATATCACTCTGCCAGTGAACTATTGTCATGTATTCCTCTTGTAATGTCAAATTATCATTCTCTATCTTGGTGTTTCAAAGTGAACATTATTTAGTATTGGTTGATCCCACTCCCTCACTTCATGGAATTTTATTTTACCAGTTAAACCATTGGATATGTTTATTAAGTTGATGGATATGCTAAAATTTATATCACACCTTAACAATATAAAATGTCTTTTCAGTGTGAACATTTCTTTAATACTTTCCATTAGAAAATTGATTCAAGATTCTTTGTGAGAGGGTGGAGTTATCCACTAAAAGTATTTCATCCTTATCATATTTGGCAGTTTCCAATATTATGCTTGAACCCTCTATTAACTTGACTTTTCTTTATCTTCCCTGAAAAATTAGAGAAAAAATATGTGACTATTTTCCTGCCAAACTTGCTTCTCTAAACACAGGATTTGGAATAAGAAAAGTAAATGGTATGACAATGTTAACAATTGTTTTGTTCAAAACTTCTGAATGAATCACTATCACTATAATTACTATTTTCAAACCACAAGAATTAAGATCTCCTTTTTAGAGGAAGAGTTTCTGATAGTATTTTTTTCTTGTATTACATATTCCATAGGAATGGATATGCATGCATATGCTATTTCTTTTTTCACCAAAAGTATAATAAAACCACTCTCTTTTCCCTCTGATATCTACTTCACTTCTATGGTGTTTGGAGGAGCATTTCTGTCTAAAAGTAAAATTGAGCACATAGGTAACTGGCATATAAAAGCAATCTTGTGAAACACAGGCCAAGGCCAATTCATTGCATGGCAAAGGTCAATCATTCTCAAACAATCTAATGGTTCATTTATCTTTTCCCCAATCACTGTCTTATTATTCTCATGACTTAGATCAAGAAGAGTGAAATAAGTAACTTCCATAAAGTACAGCAGTCTTTAAATTTAAAAAGTACAGAACTAGTTAAGCTTATGCATTCTTAACTTAGGATTTCACCATCAGTATTTATATTTAAATACTAAACACAGCTTTGTGAGGAATAATGAGGGCATCTATACCCTATTATTAGAGTATATAATAGTCATGCTACATTACCAGTATTTCAATATTCCACATTGTTTCTCCAAAATCAAGGTCCTGAAGAGAAAAAATTCTTTAAAGACTTTAATGAAATACCACATTAAGTCAACATGTACTGTGATACTCAGTGACTGATATGAAGGTGGCACAACGAAGGTCAATGAGATGTATGTTGAAGTTACAATTCAGGATGGCCAAGAAAATGGTGGAATAATCAGGAGAAATATGCCTGAATTCTATTCCACAAGTCCTTTACACATCTTTTTTTTCTTTTTAAAAAAATGTAATAAATTTATTTATTTTTAATACACATTACTTTATGAATCAATTCTATCATATTCATATCTAACTTATTCAGATTCCACTGCTATTTGTGGGTACTTCCTTAGTTTTCAGTTTTTTTTTGCCAGTGCAAAAAGAGAATAGAATATTGTGATGAAAAAAAAAA
>JAJPUD010013123.1:0-34580 GCA_023553655.1 Myrmecobius fasciatus | reverse complement strand
ATATATATATATATATATATATATATATATATATATATATATTATGCTTTCAGAGAAATGTAAAACTTAAATGATCATATAGATAACGAGTAGAGTAGGCAGAACCAGTAGGACAATTTATGCAATAATAAAATTGTAAACATAAATAACTGGTGTACTATAATCAATGAAGTTTCCAGAAGACTGATGATGAAACATGACAAAGAGGTGATAGAGTGCAGATTGATATGACTAATATAGGAATCTAACCTGAGAGAATATAGCTGATTCCCAAATAGAAATAATTAGAGAATCAATTGCCTGCATGAATTCAAATCATGAACTTATTAAAGCATAAGTCAAAATAAATTGCCAAAAGAAAAAAATAAATTGAGAAGACACAATATACTATTTTTGATAGCTCCAATCAGACTTATTTAAATAAAGCTGTGATCTCTGAAAAAGAAGAAACGGATAAAAGTAGACATTGATCCTGATTCTTACCATTTCTTAGAGATGTTTAACTGACATAAAATAGTTGTTACATTGAAAAGACCAAGAATCTTCCTTCACCCTGAAAATGCCTTATTTCCTTTCTGTGAGAAGAGACATGTAGGCAAGGATGATACAGATTTCAATTATAGGTAAAGTTGCTGTACATTTAAGAAAATGCAAAACTGTAAATAGGATTTTGTCATACAATTATAAAAAGAGTGCATGAGAAACTGATTCTGCAAAAAACATGGAATGAGAACCCATAAGCCATTTATAGATGAAAGTAAATGGGGAGTAGATATGAAATAGGTTATATTTTTCAGTGCTTCTTTAGTGATTTATTCTTGCTTCTGATGAGAACAGACCTACCACATTTAGATTCAAAGACCCTTGAGGACCCAGACTGAATATTTTTATTTTCTTACACTCAGCATCTGCCATAGTTTCTTGTACACAATAATAACTTTGTGTTTCTTGTATTGAATTTCAGTAAATTTTGTAGCATCATTCCATGATAACTACATATCAAATATATTTATTTTTTATGAGAATTCTTAGCATCAGGAAGGGTCCATTTCACATTTTTACTCTATTCTGAATCACTTGGTAAACATGAATCAATGAAGCAAAAAAATAAAATCCTCTTAATGGATAATAATACCAAGGATATATACAGACACTTGTCAAATTTCTTTAGTTATTCATGATGATATCCTTAGCAATGGAAACACACATGAGACTGAAGAGTCCATTAAGTAAATCGATCAATAAACATTTATTTAGTCAGATACTGTGCTAAGTACTGGGAAGACAGAAAGTGCCCTTAAGGGGTTTACAATCTAATGGGGAAACATGTAAATATATACATAAAGCAAGCTATACATTGGATAAATAGTAAATAATTAACTATTAGAGGGAAGGGAGTAGAATTAAAAGGTATTGGTAAAGGTTTCTTATAAAAGACAGGATTTTAGATGAGACTCAAGTAATCCCTGATTGGCAATGACCTATAGAGGGTTTGTCAAATTACCAAAGGCCTTAGTGTATTTGATCAATCTGAAGCTAGTAGGATTCTATCAATTAAACTGGAATTTAAATGGGTTTCTTGTTGTTTTAGTAATTTTCCAGTCATGTCTAACTTTTTGTGACCTCTTTCAGATTTTTCCTAGTGAAGACAGAAGAATGGTTTTTCCTTCTTCAGTTCCTTTTTTTTTTTTTTTTTAAACAGATGATGGACTGAGGCAAATATGATTAAGTGACTTGCTCAGGGTCACAAAGCTAGCAAAAAAGCCTGAGGCTGGATTTCAACTGATGAAAATGAATCTTCCTAATTCCCAGCCCAGTGCCGTATGATGAATTTTTTTTTTCCTCTAAAGAAAAATACTGGGGCAGCTAGGTTGCGCAGTGGTTAGAGCACCAGGCCTGAAGTCAGGAGGACCTGAGTTCAAATTTGGCCTCAGACACTTAACATTTCCTAGCTGTGTGACCCCAGGCAAGTCACTTAATCCCAATTGCCTAAGAAAGAAAGAAAGAAAGAAAGAAAGAAAGAAAGAAAGAAAGAAAGAAAGAAAGAAAGAAAGAAAAAAAGAAAGAAAGAAAGAAAGAAAGAAAGATACAGTCTCCAAGCTATTACTTATATCCTTATTTTGGGTGCCTATGTTACATATATGGGAATTGCATACATTTTTTGAATTTCTAAGTGGATCATGTGTCCAAGTCAGACCCTTTACATCTGAAGCCTGGGGAGAATATACGCTGCTGACAATATGCCCCCTATTGAACAATAGAGGACTTCCATCACACAGAAGTAATTTAAAACTATATCATAACATTTTTTTCAGGCTTCATTTCTCTTTCAAATGTTACCCCCAAATAGGCTTTATGTAGACCTTTTTTTAGGGAGATGACAGGAGCTTTCTTTTTTGACTTTTTTAGTCCTTATTTTTAGTAAGAGAGGGGAACACGGAAAGATTGGAAGCGGGAAAATTATGCAAACAGAACTGATCACCTTTCCAAATTTTAATCAATAAGAATTGCACCATTATTTTTTCTATTAACTATTCTCATGTATGTGCCATAATGAATATTTTGTCTTTTTTTCCACCTATTGCTATTGCTATAAATTCTATTATTTATTGCAATTGCATTATTCAAATTTTTCTGCCTACATTTGTATTCTTGTTTCCTTTCCCTGACAGATTTTTTTTTAAAAAATTTTTGTTTGTGCATTATGTATACAAATTCTCAAGGCACAGAACAATTTTGTGATAATATACATCATTAATTGTTTCTTCTGGTCTTTATACTCTTAGAAGCTATGTGGATACCATAAAATATTTTGGTAATTGAAGCTAATATTAATCAAGACATTATATTATAAGCACAGGGCAACATCACTATATTGGGAAAATCCTCTTAACCATCATTTTTCACTGTACAACAGACATATACAGTCTTGAATATTTACTCAGCAATAGAAATAACCACATTCTAACAACTAAATGCCTAAATTGTTTAGGAACATATTCAAGGCATTGCTAATATCCATATCTAATGTATTTACAGAGATACAATTAAGACTGTATCCAATATCCATATTCCAAGTAAAAGTAAAATCATATAGCAAAATGTTCCCTGATAGGACAATTTTATTAAACAATTTTATTAACTTTCTATTTTAAAACTTATTAGTTCTAATTCTTTATGCATATAGATCTCTCTTCAGTAGTAATAATTAGATTTAAAATTTTAATAACTAAAGTAGAACAGTTTCAATACTCTATTTTTTCTTATCCACTTGGATTATTACAATTCAGCTCAAGAACCAGCAATATTTCTTTACTGCTGTAAACAGGTTGCTCATTTCTTTGATGTCACTCATTTTAAGAGTGCTATACCTACTGTGTCTGACAGGGATGGAGACTGGCAGACTAAGAAAGCTGTTTGTCATTTGTTATAACATAAGATGACATTATTGCCTTGAGTAAACCTTCACTCTTTTACTTTTTTAAACTTCACTAACCTTCATCCCACTATATTACATGCTTATATTTCTAAAGATGAAGCCTCAGAATTAACATTTGCTACAAGTTCACAGACTATGCCACACAAGGACAGAGCCATTTCTGTTTTGAATGTAAATGAAGAAAGCATAATTTCAAGACCATTTGTCACAGTTGAGAATGTACTTTAGCAGGTCTAGTGTTAGCTTTCAAATTAAAGGATGATGGAATGATTTATACAAAAGGAAGTGATCAGGACTAAAGGATGGGAACAAGACAAACAGCTCTTAGCAGTAGCTTATTTAACCTAAGAACGTAAATTATTAGTACTCCCTATGAAAGCCCTCCATCAAATACAGATGGCTGAATTCAGAATATACAATAAGACATCTAATTGAAACCATTTTATCTTTCTTCAGAATCAAAGGACCTGAGGAAGTTAATAATTCAATGAAAAAAATCAAAGCTCCAAATAAATTGAACATATACATATATAAATACACATACATAGCTACATATTTTATGCTTAATTCATGTTTTACATATATAAATATGCTTTTGCATATATAATTAATATTTTTATGTATTTATGGGCAGATATACATAAATGCCTATGTACCCACATTTAGAATGTATATCTCAGCTGATCAATATAATAGTAAATGTATTTAATACAGAGAAATCGATAACAATCCATTTTATCTAGAACAGTATAAAGTTATGCACATTGTTAATTTTCTAGAGAACTAAAATTTATTCTTTTTAGAGTGAAAACTCTCATTTTAAAAAATCGGTTTGAATGGACATCATTTTTCCTAGGCAAATCTTTCTTTTTCAGTGAAACCCACTGAAGAAAATTTAATTTTTCTTCATGATCAAAACTTCAATATTTCAAAATACTAATGTGATTTCCTTGATGTCGATACTACTTCTACTGGTACTGCCACCATTGTATCCATTCTACATCACATTCCTTCTACATCTTAATATATAGGTTCATGGCTCATTGCAATAAGCAAGATTCATTATCTGATGGCTAACTTTTTTTTTTTTTTTTGCTTTTTGCTGAGGCAATTGGGGTTAAGTGACTTGCCTAGGGTCACACATCTAGGGAATGTTAAGTGTCTGAGGCCAAATTTGAACTCAGGACCTCCTGACTTCAGGGCTGGTGCTCTTTCCACTGTGCCACCTATCTGCCCCTGATGGCTAATTTTTGGTGATATGATTCTGTAAAATTAGCCAGGTTGGTCCTCATATTATAGCCAATTCCCGTGTTTATACTTGAAGAATTTCCTATTTGTTTCAATTTTCCTGAACTTCTAATTCATCAGTAAGGCTTTCAGGAACTTAGAATCACCTCCATACTACATGTAGACATTGGAAGAGGTTTCATTAGGAATAGTCTTTCTAATATTATATAGTAAGACAATGATTTAAGAGACATGTTAAAAGCTTGATAATAAACAGTCCCAGATTTATATGATTTTTAATTCCTCTCAACTTTTGAGTTGTTATTTTTATGATACACTTATCAGTTTGTCATTTGTAATAACATAAGATGGCATCACTGCCTTGAGCAAACCTTCACTCTTTTATTTTTTTAAACTTCACTAACCTTCATCCCACTACACCACATGTTTATATTTGTAAAGATGAAGTCTCAGAATTGATATTTGCTACAAGTTCTCAGACTATGCTACACAAGGACAGAGCTGAATATCAGTTTATTCTTCCTACTTTTCCTACCTTTCCTAGTATCATTTAACAATTAATAGTGATGCAACATGGCCTATGTGGACATAACTTTTACATTACTGCACATGTTCAACCTGCATCAGATTGCTTACCATCTTAGGAAGGAGGAGGTGAGAAAAATTTGGAACTCAAAATTTTTACATGTAATTGAAAAAATACTATTAACTTAAAAAACAGTGATATCTGCATTTTTTTCACATGCATGCATCAACTTCCAAATAGATCCAAATGATAAATTCTTTTTTTTTATATTTAGCCTAGATTTTAGCCTTTTCCAATGTAGCCCTTGAGAGTTCTTTTATACTCTATCATATATTGGAAAAAGCAATGCCAATAACAATACCCTTAACTAATGAAGGGGAGGTAGGTGATTCTAGGTTGTTGAAGAATATTTGAATGGACTGTAAATTTGGGGAGATCATGGCAAGCTAGAAATCTTTTTAGTGTGAATCATGAAATGTTCTGTAAAGTCAAAAATAATTGATGGAGATAAGAAAACAAGATCAAATAAAAGAAAAAATTCAATGAGAATATACTATATTTAATTAATTCCATAGTACACCTTTAGAAGTAATGGATAAAAGTTTTAGAGGTGCATTTAGTCTCAATTACAAGGGGAACTTCCAAAAAATTAGAATATTCTAAAAGTGGAATTGGCTATTTCAGGAGGTAGTGGTTTAGTGGATGTCTTGCAGCAAAGTCTGAATAATTAATTGGTAGGTATGTTACAGAAGTAATTTTTGTTCATGTAAAAGTAACTGAGGTCCCTTAAAAACCTGATATTCTACAATTCATTTAAAGGTACAACTCAGATACCAGTTGATTTTACGAAATCTTCTTTTCAATTCATAGACTTTCAAAACCCTCTCCTAACTATGTGTTGCTGTTATTCATATTACACTTAGCATTACTTGTTACTTCTTTTTCTAAGAATATATGGCCTACTATCCAATAGATAAATGGTCAAAGGATATGAACAGATAATTTTCAGATGATGAAATTAAAACCATTTCTAGTCATATGAAAAGGTGCTCCAAATCACTATTGATCAGAGAAATACAAATTAAGACAACTCTGAGGTACCACTACACACCTGTCAGATTGGCTAAAATGTCAGGAAAAGGTAATGACAGATGTTGGAGGGGATGTGGGAAAACTGGGACACTGATACATTGTTGGTGGAACTGTGAACAGATCCAACCATTCTGGAGAGCAATTTGGAGCTATGCTCAAAAAGTTATCAAACTGTGCATACCCTTTGACCCAGCAGTGTTTCTATTGGGCCTATATCCCAAAGAGATCTTAGAGGAGGGAAAAGGGCCCCACATGTGCAAGAATGTTTGTGGCAGCCCTTTTTGTAGTGGCTAGAAACTGGAAACTGAATGGATGCCCATTGATTGGAGAATGGCTGAATAAATTATGGTACATGAATGTCATGCAATATTATTGTTCTGTAAGAAATCACCAGCAGGACGATTTCAGAGAGGCCTGGAGAGACTTGCATGAACTGATGCTGAGCGAGATGAGCAGAACCAGGAGATCATTATATATGGCAACAACAATACTATATGATGATCAATTCTGATGGACATGGCTCTCTTCAACAATGAAATGTTTCAAACCAGTTCCAATTGTTCAGTGAAGAAAGCCATATACACCCAGAGAGAGAGATATGAGATATGAACCACAACATAACATTTTCATGCTCTCAATGTTTACTTGCATTGGATTTCCTTTTTCAGATATTTTTTGTTCATGTAGATACGATTGTTCTTGCACAGCAAGATAAGTATAGAAGTATGTATACATATATTCGACTTGTCAAATATTTTAATATAATTAACATGCAGTGGACTTCTTGCCATCCTTGGGAGGGAGGGGACTAGGGGGGGAAATTTGTAACAGAAAGCTTTGTAATGGTCAGTGTTGAAGAATTACCCATACATATGTTATACAAATAAAAAGTTTTAAGTAAAAAAAGTAAAAAAAAAAAAAAAGAATATATGGCCACATATATCCAGATTAGAATTGTTTTTGAGGATCTTTTAGTTAAAAACAAAAAATTTTCCATAGTACCTAGCAAGCAAATATTAACTAACTGAAAAATTATTTATATTTTGTCTTAGGAATACATGTGCATTTTAAATTTTAATCTACTTAATACCTCTAATTTTGACACTTTAATGGTAGGGAGCAGGCACATCTGCCAATGTCTTCAGTATCTGAGTACACTAGGAATTCTTATTTTATTGTTCATTGACTCTAAAGCTAAAACAAAACAAGCAACATAGAGACTAGCTTGCTTTTCTAAACTTCTCAGCTTAGAATTTGACTATTCTGGGTTAAAGATTCTACTGTGAATGTTTTTAAAATTTAAAATATACATCCTTTCTCACTCCTCCGTTAAAATAAGTCCAGCTCCCTTAAAAATCAATCTTGAGATAGTCTTCTAAGAACCTTCAATATATAAGGATAATTGAATCACAAAAAAAATTTGTACCATTATAATAGCTACAATTATAAAAAAAATTCATTTACAATGTAAAATTCAAATCAATATAAAATAATTTTAAATATTGAATATTATAAATGTGCTAAAATAATAAAAAATTAAGTGATTATTTTTATTTCATTTATTTTTTTTTGCAAATATAAGGAAATCCTCAAAAATTAGAAGACTACTCAACATCAAAATCAAATAATAAAATTAAATGTTTTGTCATTATATATGATGTTTTCATAGAAAAATATTTGCAATTTAAATTTTGAAAATCAAAAATGAAAGGTTACTGAAATGTTTTTGTCATCCAAATTTTTCACATTTTTAAAGCCAGTACAAATATCATTACTAAGGTACCAAATTTCAATTGCAATTATTTGTGGAACTATGTAAGCAGCTTTTTATATATTCCATAAAAATCTATAAGCTACATTTCATTAATAATTTTATTGACTAATGCCCTGCAGAGACTAGCTTCATTTCACTTTGATGACAGAATTTCAATGCATACAAACTACAGTTAGATTATTCTCATTCACAAATTATGATAGCTATCTTTCTCTGAAAAAGGAAAAAAAAATCAGCTTGAATAGAAATACTGTCAGAAAATATTTATAACTTCTCCAAATATGTTGTATATTTCAGTAATAATTTGATTTTTAGAGAAAGTAATGAAGCAAACTGCTATTTTGAATCTGACTTGATCAATGAGAAGGAACTGGTTGCTGAAACACAAGTGATAGGAATATTAGAAGGAAATGAGAGGAAAACTAAGCATTATTTGCAAACAACCTAGAACTGGTGATGGCAGTTATTGCTCTGTGCATTGATGATAGCTAATTGTAGATTGCTTTTCTGAATCTAAATTATAATTAATATTTCAATTATTAATAGTAACTTCAGAACAGAACTTAATGCTTGTGAATTTTAGAGAAAGGTTTGGTATTAATGGACACCCAATCATAGTAGCAAATGTCAATTTACAAAAAAATTTAAAATATCAGTTTCCAGGTAATGCACATAATTTCAGATTTTTAAAATTCTTAAGATTCCATTTAGTCCAAATTCTTACGTAATTGAATAGTATTTTGTCCAGATGATTCTCACATTGAATATAATGTGCTTTAGAATTAGATCATTACTCTATTTTTTCCTTGAGTTGCTCTGCTTGGCTTTGACTCCATAAAACATACCCCTGATATGGGTACCCATGGGTCCTCAAGTCTCCATCCTGTTTTTCAATTGACTACCCCTTTCTGAATGTCTCTTTTTCTTATTTGTGTACCTAACTTAAGCAAACTATCTGGAACATAGTAGGCACTATAAATGCTTATTGAACTACACTCTTTGTTGAAGTTAATCATGAACATATTATGAATTTGGCTTATCTTTCCTTTTTATATATTATATTTTTACTCAACATAAACACAAATGACATTTGATTTTTGAACTTTGATAATAATTACATTTTTTCAGGATATAATATTATAACAAAAAGATCTTGTTCTGTTTCTGGATTATGGGAGATCACTTCACATTTTCCTGAATATTATGGAAATATTTGAACTTGTCCATTATTGAAGCACTGTCAATGGTGTTTTTTCAGTAACTATGCATAGCAGCATGTGATGATACTACTTAAAGTTATTATACAGTATCTATGTAAAGTTAAAGTGTTCTGAGGATTTTACTTTGGTAGGAAATAATGGTCTCCACTACTATAAAACATATTAGTTGTGTCACATTATTACTTGAGAATGATGGTATTAACCTCCATTATGACCGTAAATCAATTCTAGTGAATAAGTTTTCACATGTAATGTCATGTGTCTTCAACTCAACTGATCTTGAGTGCTTATTACATTCATTTTCATTTTGTTCAATTCCCCTGGAGCACTATGTGCCAAGAAAGAAGGACTTCAATCATATTCAACTATTTTTTTTGATTTTTTAAAACTGAGATATTTTCCTAGATTTTAATCCAAAAAAGTTAGCAGTTATTTTCCTATATTTGATTTTTCTAATTTTTTTTGTTTTGTCTCGTATTAATTGTTGTTTGGTCCTTTCCTTCATTTTTAAAATTTTATTTTAATACTATTTAATTTTTATAATTACATGTAAAGAGTTTCAACTTTCATTTTTGTAAGCTTTTGAGCTCTGAATTATTTTTTCTCAACTCTCCATTACCCTGTCCTCCCCACAATAATAACCAATCTGAAATAGGTTATACATTTACATTAATTTTTAATATTTCAATATGAGTCACAATGGGAAAGAAAAATCAGAACAAAAGGGAAAAACTACAAGAAAAACAAAACAAAACAAAACAAAACAAGACAAAAATGGTAAGCTTCAATCTGCATTCAATCTCCATAGTTCTCTCTCTCTCTCTAGATGTGGATGACCTTTTCCATCCAAAATTTATCATAATTGCCTGGAATCACTGAATTGCATGGGAAAGCCGAGTGTATCATAGTTGATCATCACACACTTGTTCTGTTACCATGTACAAGTTTCACTTGGTTCTGCCCATTTCATTCAATATGAGTTCATGTTAACTCTTTCCAGTCATTTTACATTTCTTTGCCACCCCAAAAAGAGTTGCTATGAACAATTTTGCACATGTACTTTCTTTTCCATCTTTTATGGTTTCTTTGGGATACAGAGCCAGTAGTGTTACTGCTGGATCAAAGGGTAAGCACAATTTTATAGCACTTTGGGCACAGTTCCGAATTGCTATCCAGAATGTCTGCATCAATTCAAAATTCTATCAACAATGCAGTATTGTCCTAGTTTTCTGATGTTCCCTCTAACATTTATCTTTATCTTTTCTTGTCATATTAGCCAATCTGAAAGGAATGAGGTGATACCTCAGAGTTATTTTAGTTTACATTTCTCTAATCAAAGCAATTTAGAGCATTTTTTTCATATAACTATACATTACTTTAATTTCTCTTTTATTGTAGTAACTTTATTTTTAACACACATTGATTTATGAATCCTGTTGGGAAGAGAAAAATCAGATTAAAAGGGAAAAACCATGAGAGAGATAAAGAAAACAGAAAAAAGGAACATAGCATGTGCTAATTTACATTGTCTTCTTAGATTATATTCTGATGGCATTTTGCAGATGGCATTTTCTGTCCAAAGTCTATTGGGGTTGCTTTGGATCACTAAAGTGCTGAGAAGAACCAAACCTTTCATAATTGATCATCACACATTCTTGCTAATACTATGTACAAAGTATTTCTGGTTCTGCTTGCTTTGTTCAAAATCATTTCATATAAATCTTTCCAGGCCTTTCTATAATCAGCTTGTTCATTATTTCTTATAGAACAATAATATACCATTACCTTCACATACGATAGCTTGGTCAGCCATTCCCCAAGTAATGGGCATTCACTTCTTTTCCAATTTTTTGCTACCAACAAAAGAACTGCTACAACCATTTTTGCCCATGTGGGTCCTTTCCCCTCCTTTATGATTTCCTTGGGATACAGATCCAGTAATGGCATTGCTGGGTCAAGAAATATGCACAGTTTTATAGCCCTTTTGGCATAATTCCAGATTGCTCTCCAGAATGGCTGGATCATTTCATAACTCAACCAACAAAGAATTAATGTTCCAGTTTTTCCGCATCCCCTCCAACATTTATCATTTTTAGCTGTCACTTTAGCCAATCTAAGAGGTATGAGGTGATACCTGAGAATTGTTTTAATTTGCATTTCTCTGATCAATAGTGACTTAGAGCATTTTTTTCATATGACTATAGATGTTTTTAATTTCATCATCTGAAAATTGTCTATTCATATCTTTTGATCACTTATCAATTGGGGAATGACTTGTATTCTTATAAATTTGAAACAGTTTTTTATATATTTTAGAAATGAGATATTTATCAGAAATAGTGGTTGTAAAGATTTTTTTCCAGCTTTGTACTTCCCTTCTAATCTTGTTTCTGTTGGTTTTGTTTGTGCAAAACCTTTTTAACTTAATGTATTCAAAGTTATACATTTTGCCTTTCATAATGTTTTCTAGTACTTAATTTGCTCCCTTTTGCAAAGATCTGACAGGTAAATTATCTCTTGGTCTCCTAATTTGTTTATGGTTTCATCTTTTATGCTAAGTAATGTATCCATTTTGGCCTTATTTTGGTAAGAGGTGTGAGATGTAGGTCTACACCAATCTTCTGACATATTATTTTTCAGTTTTCCCAGAATTTTTTGTCAAATAGTGAGTTCTTATTCCAGAAGCTGGAGCTTAAGGATTTATCAAATAATAGATTACTATAGGTCTTGATTATTGTGTATCTAATCTATTCCACTGATTCACCACTCTATTTCTTAGCCAGTATATTATATACAGTTCTAGGTTTGATATTGCTAACCCACCATCTTTGTATTTTTTTTTCTTTAATTCCCTCGACATTCTTGACTTTTTATTCTTCCAGATGAATTTTTTCTAGTTCTATAAAATAATGTTTTGGCAGTTTGATTGGTATAGCACTGAACAAGTAGACAAGTTTAGGCAGAACTGTGATTTTTATTATATTGGCTTGGCCTAGCCATTAGCAATTGATATTTTTCCAAGTGTTTAGATTTTATTTTATTTGTATGAGAAGTGTTTTGGAATTGTGTTCATATAGTTATTGGGTTTGTCTTGGCAGTAGACAAAACAAGCCAAGATTTGTTAGAATCCCAAATATTTTATTTTGTCCACAGTAATTGTAAATGGAATTTCTCTTTCTATCTCTTGCTGATGGGCTTTGTCAGTAATATATCAAAATGCTGATGATTTGCTAAAGCTGTGAATTATTTCCAGTAGGTTTTTGGATGATTTTCAAGGATTCTCTAAATACATCATCATATCATTGGCAAAGAGCGATAGTTTTATTTCCTCATTGCCTATTCTAATTCATTTAATTTCTTCTTATTATTACTAAAACATTGTACCAGAATTGTTGGTTTTAATAATAAGAAATCTGGAACACAAGGTTTTGCAAAGATGAATGTTGAACATATCCATGTATATGTTTTGAAAATAAAAAGTTTTAATTAAAAAATTGCATCAATATTCATTAGGGAGATTGATCTATAATTTTCTTTCTCTATTTTGGCCCTGCCTGGTTTAGGTATCAGTCCCATATTTGTGTCCAAGGAAGAATTTGGGAGTACTCCTTTTTCATTCATTTCAGTTAGGTTGTCAGACTTGCTGCCATACAGTTGGGCAAAATAGCTCCTAATCATTGTTTCAATTTCTTTTTTTGTGGGTGGTAAGTTAACCTTTTCCCTTTTTGATGCTGGTGATTTGGTTTTTTCTTTCCTTTTTCTGATCAAATTAACTAAAGGTTTATTGATTCTATTAGTTTTTCCATAAACCACCTCTTAGTTTTATATATTAGTTCAACAGTTTTCTTAGTCTCTATTTTATTAATCTCTCCTTTGGGTTTCAAAATTTCTAATTTGGTATTCAATTGGGAGGTTTTAATTTAATTTTTCTAGTTTTTTTAGTTGCATACCTAATTCATTGATCTCCTCTTTCTCTAATTTATTCATGTAGCTATTTAGAGATACAAAATTTTCCCTAAAAATGCTTTGGCTACATCCCATAGGTTTTGGTATAATGTCTCATTATTGCAATTTTCTTGAATGAAATTATGGACTTTCTCTGTGATTTATTTTTTCACCCACTCATTCTTTAGAATTAGATTATTTAATTTCCAATTGGTTTTTAGTCTATCTTTTCCTGGCTCTTTATTGAATATAATTTTTCTTTCATTGTGATCTGAGAAGGAAGTTTTAGCTATTTCTGCCTTTTTGAATTTGATTGTTAGGTTTTATGCCCTAATATATGGTCAATTTTTGTGTCGGTGCCATATACTGCCAAGAAAAGGATATATTTCTTTCTGCCTATATTCAATTTTCTCCAGTGGTTTATCACATCTAGGTTTTTGAGGATACTATTAAATCTCCCTTGTTTCTTTTTTGTTTATTTTGTCCTTAGATTTGTCTAATTCTGAGAGGGAAAGTTGAGATTTCCCACCAGAATATTTTTGCTGTTTATTTCTTCCTATAATTTTCTTAAAATCTTCTCTAGGAATTTGGCTGCACTACCACTTGGTATATATACATTTAGTATCATGGCTAATTCATTATTTATGGTATCCTTTATCAAGATATATTTTTTCTCCTTGTTTCTTTTAATGAGCTCTAGTTTTATTTTGCTTTATCTGAGACCAGAATTACAACTCCTGCTTTTTTTTTTTTTTGCTTCAGCTAAAGCATAATAAATTCTGTTCTAGTCTTTTACCTTTATGCTGTATGTGTTTCTCTATGGAAAATGTGTTTTTTGTATACAACATATTGTAAGATTTTGGTTTTTAATCTACTCTGCTATTCGCTCTTGTTTTATGGTAAGTTTATCCTATTCACATTAACAGTTAGGATTACCAGCTCTGTATTTCCCTTCATCTTATTTTCTCCCCTGTATATACTTTTGTTCTTTCTTTCCACCCTGTCCTTAGTAGTGTGTGTGTGTGTGTGTGTGTGTGTGTGTGTGTGTGTTTTACCCAGTCTGTCCATTACCTTATCTTCTATCATCCATCTCCCCTTCTCTTACAAGAGATTTTTTTTAACTCACTCCACTCACTACCTTATCTTTTATCAACCAATCTTTTTTCCTAGTGTTTCTGCCCTCACTTCTATCCTGTCTATACCTTTTCTTTTTCCTCTTTCCCCTCCTATTTTATAGGATTAGAAACATTTCTATATCTGACTAAATAATTAAGTTATTCTCTAGTAGAGCTGAAACTGATGAGATCAAGCTTCAGATAGTGCTCATCCCACTGTCCTTTGAGATTGTTGGTGTGAACTAATTGCCCCACTATGCCTTCCCTTTCCTGTTTTTCCAGTACAGACCTTTTCCCATTTCTTACTGTCTTTTTCTTTGATGTCATCACATCAGAGTCCATTCACAATCACACCCTCAGTCCATGTGATGCCTCCCTTTATCTGCCCCAGTGACAGATACAGTTCTCAACAGTTACGGATATTGTTTTCCCATCTAGGGATGTAAACAGTTTAACCTTTAAATATATATTTTCCCTGTTTATCTTTTTATGATTCTCTTGAGTCCTGTGTTTGTAGATTAATTTTCTGTTTAGTTTTGATTTGTTCAATGAAAATGATTGAAAGTATTTTATTCGTTGAAGCTCCATCTCCTCCTCTGAAAGATGATGCTGAATCTTGCTGAATAGTTAATTCTTGATTGTAATCCAAGTCCTTTGACTTCTGGAATATGGTATTGCAGGCCCTCGATCCTTTACTGTAGATGCTACCAGATCCTGGGTAATCCTGATCATTGCTCATTGAGAGTTGGATTGTGGCTCTGTCCCAAGCTTCTTGTGCAGCTCTGAGCCTTAGCTTTCAGCACAGAGGCCCCTTGCGTTTGGAGGGGCTAGCTTTGGCTGCTCTGTTCAGGAAACAGCCTGGTTTCCCAGAATTTACCTTCTGGAACCAGCTGGTACTGAGAGCTGCCATACTGATCTGCTTCTCTGCAGAGCCAAGACTTAGGGTCTTAGTTGCTCATTTGCTGTGATAAGATACTCTCACTGACTTTCACAGAGTCTGTTTGAGCTAGGATAAATACTCTTTTTACCCCAGTGAGATTTACCTTTCTTGAAGTTTTTTCAGTCTATGTTAAGCTTGAGAGTGCTTTTATTCCATCAGATTGTTCAGAAGTTTGGTTTCATGTGGTTTTTGAGGGAAATTGGGAAAGCTTGAGCAGCTTCCTGGCTTTACTCCTCCATCTTGGCTCCACCCCCAGAAACTACTTCCTTTAATTTTTCATTTAAAAACTGTCTGTTTATATCCTTTGACTATTTTTCAATAGGAGAATGGTGTTTCTCTATGCATTTGACTCAGTTCTTTATAAATCTTAGAATTGAAGCCTTTATCAAAAACACTGGCTGTAAATGTTGCTTATTGTTTCCCAGCTTTCTGCTTCCCTTTTAATCTTACCTGCATTGTTTTGCTTTTTTTAACCTTTTTAATTTAATGAAATCAAAATTATCCGTTTTGCCATTCATAATTTATTTCTTGTTTGATCATAAACTCTTGCCTTTTCCAAATATCTGAGAGGTAAACTATCCCTTCATCTCCTAATTTATAGTATCATCTTTTATGTTCAGTAATATATCCAATTTGACTTTATCTTGGGGAGGGTATGAGATGTCTGTCTGTGTCTAGTTTCTGACATACTATTTTCTAGTGATTCCAGTAATTTTATCAAATAATGAGTTCTTATCCCAGAAGCCAGAAACTTTGGGTTTATTAAACACTAGTTTCCTATACTTATTAATTATTGTGTCTTGTGTACCTAAACTATTCCACTGATCTATCACTCTTATTTTTTAGCTACCATCAAATAGTTTTGGTAACTACCTCTTTATAATATAGTTTTATGTCTGGTATACTTAGGCCATCATCTTTTGCATTTTTTCATTAATTCCCTTGGTAATTTTTACCATTTATTTTTTAAGATGAATTCTGTAATTACTATTTCTTGTTCTATAAAATAATTTTTTGAAAGTTTGATTGGCATAAGTATGGAATAAGTAGACGAATATAGGTAGAACTGTCATTTTTATTATATTAGTTTTGCCTACCCATGAGCAATTGATGTTTTCCCAATTGTTGAGATCTAACTATATTTCTATAAAAAAGTATTTTATAATTGTGTTCATACAATTCCCAGCTTTGTCTTGGCTTTTTACAGTTTTGTTTTGTTTTGTTTTGTTTTTAAATGGAACTTCTCTTTCTATCTCTTGCTTCTGGGATTTTTGGTAACAGAAATGCTGATGATTTATGTGGGTTTAATTAATTTAATTAATTTGCTAAAGTTGTTAATTGGTTTCAAGCAGTTTTTTTAGTTGATTCTCTAAGTATATCATGATATCATAATTTGAGTTCCTTATAACCTACTCTAATTCTATCAGTTTTTCTTCATTTTTTGCTAAAGTTAACATTTTTAGTACAATTTTGAATAATATTGGTCATAATGAACATCCTTATTTCACCCTTGATCTTATTAGGATGTTTCTAGTGTATTCCCATTACTAATAATTTGCTGATAGGTTTAGATAGATGCTGCTTATCATTTTAAGGAAAACTTCATTTATTCTTATACTCCCTAATGTGTTTAAAAAAGAATGGATGGTCAAAAGCCTTTTCTGAAACTATTGAAATTATCATATGATTTTCATTAGTTTTTACCTTCACTCCATGTATATCCTTCTGTTTCAAATGTGTTTCTTGTAAACAACATATTGCAAGATTCTGTTTTTTAATCCATTCTGCTATCTAATTCCATTTTATGGGAGAGTTCATCCCATTCATATGTCCCACCATGTCCCTCCTCACCAGTGTTTTGTTTCTGACCATCCCCTCCCTCAACTTGCCCTCCATCTTATCACTCTTCCTCCTTTCTCATCCCTTTTGCTACTATTTCTACTTTCTCTTCTATCCAGCCTCTTCTTTTCTTTCTTCCTTTTCCTCCTACTTTCCTATAGGGTAAAATAAACATATTACTGAGTAAATATGCTCTTCCCTCTTTGAGCCAAATCTAATGACATTAAGCTTCAAACTATGCTCACCCCCCTCCTTTCTTTCCCTCTGTTGAAACAGATCTTTTGTGCCTCTTCATGCAATGTAATTTACCCCCCATTTTAACTCCTCTTTTCTCTTCTTCCAATACAATTTGTTTCCAGCCCTTACTAGTCCTTTTTAACATCATCATATCAAATTTCACTTATATCTACAGCCTCTGTCAATGTATAGCCCTTCTAATTGCCCTAATAAAAATAAAGTTCTCAAGATTAGAAGTGTCATCATACCACGTAGGGATATAAACAGCTTAACCTTTCAATAACTTTTAAAAAATCTTTAAATAATATTTCCTGTTTACCTTTTTATTCTTCTCTTGAATCTTGTATTTAAAGATCATATCTTTGTTGTTGTTGTTGTTTGTTTGTTTGTTTAGTCCAGTCTTTTCATCAGAAATGATTGAGTCACCTGCTTCACTGAAGGTCCATATCCTCCCATGAAAAATGATGCTCTCTTACTGGATAATTAATTCTTGGCTGTAATACAACCTCCTTTGCCTTCCATATTATGATATTCCAGGCTATTGATCCTTTCTTGCAGAAGCTGCCACATCCTTGGTAATTCTTATTGTGACTCCTTATACTTGAATTGTTTCTTTCTGGCAGCTTGGAGTATTTTCTTCTTGACCTCATCTTTCTGGAATTTTGCTACAACATTTTGTGGAGTTTTCCTTCTGGGATCTCTTTCAGGAAGTGATTGATGGATTCTTTCAAAGACTATTTTGCTCTCTGACTCTAGTATGGGAGAGAACTTTTGTTTGATGATTTTTAAGATAAATGTGGGTTTTACTTGTATTTTCATTTTTATTGATCTTTTTTTTCTTTACATTGCCATCATTTCCATAAATATTCTTCTCCCCTTACCTCCCTAAAGTACCAACACTTTTAACAAAGAATTGTGGTGGTGGTTGTTGTGGTTCATCTTCATTTTTTTTTGACTAGGCAAATGGGGTTAAGTGACTTGCCCAGGGTCACAAAGCTGTTTGTCTAACTATTAAGTGTCTAAGACCAGATTTGAAGCCCATTCCTCATGACTTCAGAACTGGTGCTCTATCCATTGTGCCATTTAGTAGCTCCCATGTCCTTCATTCTTTTTAAAAAATTTTGTGTTTTCCCCAGTAACATGAAAAAACGAGATTTTTTTGGTACACTCATTTGGTACATTCATTTTAAAACATTTTCCCTTATAAATCATGTTGGAAAAGAAAAATCAAAAGAAAATGGTAAAAGCACAAGAGAAAAAAAAACAGAAGAAAGTGGAAAAAAAATGAACATAGCATGTGTTGTTTTACATGAAGTCTCCATAGTTTTTATTCTGGATGTACTTGGCATTTTCCATTGAAAATTTGTTGGGATAGCCTTGGATCACTGAATTGCTGAGAAGAACCAATTAAGTCATAGTTGATCATCACACAATCTTGCTGTTGCTGTGTATAATGTTTTGCTAGTTCTGCATGTTTCATTCAGCATCAATTCATGTAAATCTTTTCAGGCTTCTCTAAAATCAGCTTGTTTAATTACTTTTTATAGAACAATAATATTCCATTACTTTCATATACTATAACTTATTCAGCCATTCTCCGACTGATGGGCATCTACTCATTTTCCAATTCTTTGCCACCACAAGAAGAGCTGCTACAAACATTTTTGGACATGTGGGTCATTTTCCCTCTTTTATGATTTCTAATTTAGGCTATAGACTTTTGGGTTATAGACCTATTAGTGGCACTGTTAGGTCAAAGGGTATGCAAAATTTTATAGCCCTTTGGGCATAGTTCCAAATTGTTCCCAGAATGGTTGGATCATTTCACAACTCAACCAAAAATGTATTAATTTCTCAGTTTTCCCTTATCCTCTCCAATATATATATCATTATGTTTTCCTGTCATCTTAACCAATCTGAGAAGTGTGAGGCAGTACCACAGATTTGTTTTAATCTGTATTTCTCTAATCAATAGTGATTTAGAGCATTTTTATATGACTATAGATAGCTTTGATTTATTCACCTGAAAATTGTTCAAATCCTTTGACTAGTATCATTTGGGGAATAACATATTCATATAAAGTTGACTCACTTCTTTTTATTTTTAGAAATGAGGTCTTTATCAGAAATTGTAAAAAAAATGTATAATTGTAAAAAAAAAATGTGACTGCAAAAAATTTCTCCAGCTTTGTACTTCTCTTTTAATCTTGTTTTTGTTGATTTTGTTTGTGCAAAATCTTTTTAATTTAATGAAATCAAAATTATCCATTTTGCATTTCAGGAAGTTCTATACTTCTTTGGCCATAAATTCCTACCTTCTCCAAAGCTCAAATAGACAAATTATCCCTTGGTATCCTAATTTGCTTATGGTATATCACATCTTTTGCCTCAATCACATACTTCTTGTGCAGCTTTGATCTTTGGCTTTGAGCACAGGGGTCTGTTGTGTTAGGTGATCTGCTCATGATGCTGGGTGTATATTGATCTAGTCCTGTCTGTTGTTGCCTGGTTTTTCCAGGTTAACAATTTTCCTCCTTTACTGGGACTGAAGGATGCCCCACTGCTTTTTTGTGCTACTGTTCTATTCAGTTAAGATCAAGGGATATAGGTTGCATGCTGTGCTATGCTGTACTGTGATTAAGACCCTCCTGCTGCCTTGCCTGGACACCATCTGAGTTGGACTGCATTTACCTTTTATCCAAGTGAGGCACAGGCTAAGTGATCATGCAGTAAGACACTTATGATATCAGAAAAATATTAAACTAAAATCCTGTTAATTATAATAATTTAATTCAATCATTTATTATTTAATTATTGATTCAATATTAAATAAAATTAATCTAAAATAAAATATTAAATTCAATTCATAATTTTTATTATATTATTGGTGAAATAGTAACTGGGCCTAAAGTAACTTTTCATGAGAAGACTTCATAGTGAATGTTATTAGTGAAAGTAAAAGGAGTAAAGTGAATGGCACTTCAGATAATTAGGAGCAAAAATCTTTTCAAATATCAAGTACTTTAAAAGCACTAATTAACATGCATTTTTATGGCAATTAGACATATATATATATATATATATATATATATATATATATATATATATATATATATTGCTGAGGCAATTGAGGTTAAGTGACTTGCCCAGGGTCACACAGCTAAGAAGTATTAAGTGTCTGAGATCAGATTTGAACTCAGGTCCTCCTGACTTCAGGGCTGGTGCTCTATCCACTGCATCACCTAGCTGCCCCAATTAGACATCTTTTTAATATGTTAATCGAAGTAGATGACCTAAACATGTTTATGAGGCAACACATTGTTAGCCTAGGTAGAGTTACTATGTGTGTTTCAAAGTAATAAAAAAACATTTAATTAAAAAAAATTAAAATAATAAAAATATTTATTTTTCAAGATGATATATTATTGGAAATTCTCAAAGACTTATCTTAAAAGTTAGTTAAAACAATAATTTTAGCAAAGTAGTATAATAGATAGTATTCTTTTTATCACAAACAATATTCTATAAGAAGAGGTTATAAAAAAAAATACTCCATTTAAAATAACTCTAGAGACTATAAAATACCTGGGAGTACCTGCCAAACAAACTCAGGAAACATATAAACAATATTACAAAAAAAAATCATTTTTATCCAAATAAAATCAGATTTAAATAATTAGAGAGATATTACTAGTTCATGGATAGATAGGGTCAATATAATAAAAAATCATGATTTTGCCCAAGCTAATTTATATATTTAAGGGCACCCCAATTAAATTATCAAAAATATTTTATTAAATTAGAGAAAATGATAAAAAATTATTTGAAAAAAATCACGAACAAAAAAGGAAATAATGAAAAAAATATATAAAGGAAGAAGGTTTGGCAGGACCAAATTGCAAACTGTATTATAAGGCGGTAATTATCACAACTATCTGGTAATGGCTAAGAAACAGAGAGGTAGGTCAAAGGAATAGAGTATCCCTATAATTGAAGCAGCAGATAAACAATATTTGCCAAGTTCAAACTCAAGATTTGGGGATAATAATTCATTATTTGGTAAAAAAAAATTGTGAAAACTGGAAAGTAGTATGGTAGAAATGATGCATGAACCTATTTGTCACAAAATTTACCAATATAAAATCTGGTTATAAAGAGAGATTTTATAAGAAAATGGAAAAACATGGCATATACCACATATCAGAGCTGTAAATTGGTGAAAAAATTGTAAATAAACAAGATACAGACAACAAAGTTAGGTATAAAATGGATAATTTGCATCACATCAAATTTAAAAAGTTTTTGTACAAATATAGCCAAGATTAGAAGAAGAGCAGAAAGATAGGGGAAATTTTTATATACAGTTTATCATATCATACCTAAAATATATTTTAAAATGCTTTGTCAAAAACATAAGTAATTCTCCAATTGACAAATTGTAAAAGGATATGAACAAGTAGTTCTCCAATGAAGAAATCCATAAAATGTATGATCATATAAAATGTTCTAAATCATTATTGATTAGAGAAATTCAGATTAAAAACAACTTTGAAATATCATTTTACACCTACCAAAATGGTTAAAATGATAGTGGAGGAAAGTGATGGATCATAGAAAGGATGTGGGGACAATAATTCATTGTTGGTGGAATTATAAAATGATTTGACTATTTTGGAGAACAATCTCAAATCATGACCAAAGAGTTATTGGACGATTTATGTCCTTTGACCCAGCAATACCAGTACTTAAGCTATTTCCAAAGATGATTAGAGAAAAAGGAAAAGGACTAATATCTTCTAAAATATTTATAACAGCTCTATTTGGGGTAGCAAAGCACTAAAAATTACAATGATGCCCATCAATGGAAGAATGACTGAACAAGTTGTAGTAAATGATTGTGATGGAATACTATTGTACTATAAAAATGAGTTCAATGATTTTTAGGAAAATATAAAAAGACTTGTATGAAATAATGAAGAGCAAAATCAGCAGAACCAAGAGAACAGTATACAGAGTAGCAGCATTATTGTCTTAAGAATGTCTTTGAGTGAGTAAGTTATTTTGTGTATTATAAATATCCAATTTAGCTGCATAAGATATATGAAGAAAAATGTTCTTTGCATTTAGAGAAATAAGTGATAAATAGAAGTATGCATAAAATATGCATATATACATAAAATAAAATAGGCATAAAATACTTTTACATACATATAGATACCTATTTGTGTGTAAAGATAATCCTTTCTAGGGCAGGAGGAAAGGAGAGAAGAAAAAATAAATTTACATGAAATTTTGTTGTAATTTGAAAGGAAAAGCAAGTTGTACATAGCACATTTGCAATTTCAAGTATAATGAGCTTTTAAAAATTGTATTATGTTTTGGAAATGCTTGTTTCATTCCATAAGTCAAAAATAAAATTTTTAAAATGAAAAAATACTCAAAAATTCATTTCAGATTGCCCTGCTCCTTGGATTGAAATTTATCACAATGTATCAAATAATTACAGAATTTTTAAAGTCATAAAGAAAAAGAGATGTTATTTCAGTCTCATCCTTTTATAACCTAGGACAAAGATATTTGGGGAAAGTGATTTATTAGTGGCCATATAGGTAGGACAGCTCCAAGTTGAAAGTAATCTTTTGCAAGAATGTTTATGTATATCCTTCAAATAAAGATTGGTGTCAATAAATGTTAGGACTCCAATGGTTTAGGACGTTTTTGCCAGCAAAATGTTCTTGTTCTTGGCTGATCATCTTGTAATGATGGCTTGCTGGAAAGCTTTTATATTTACCTCTACCTCCTATAAAAATAGAGTCTGTAACAGTAGTATTTATGATGATAGCATATATTATTGACCTGACAGAATGATGTCTATTACTGTGTTTCTTGATGTCCAGGGACTAGAAGATGAGGGTACTGCTTAATATTTCACTCTTATCAAGTATTTTTATACTAGTATCTATTATTAAAATATTTGAGTAAAACTTTATTCCAATAAATTTGGGGATATAAAATTTTATTTTTAATTTAACTTTAAATTTCACCATATTTTCTGCTTTAAAACTTTCTAATTTAGTGTTGTTATATAGAACACCAACCTCTATGCATTTTATTTCTGAAAAATAAAACAATCTTAAAAACAATTTACATTTCATTTCTTGAAGACATTTAAATAACAAAAAACCTATCAAATACATTTTGTTCAGCACAACAATTAGAGCATTTTACTTCATTCTATATCTAAAGACAACTGAAATAAACAGAACCATCTTTAAGACAAGGTATATATTAACATGAAATTTCTTTTACTTAATAAAATAGCTATTGAATTTTAAAAAGCTCACCATTTTTAAAACACAAAGTAGAAAGCCTCAACATATTTATGTAATTTGCATATGTATTCAGCCTTGTAAATTTTTATAAGATATCTGAACCTTTCAGAATTGTTCAATCCAACATCATTCTACATCAAAGAATAGTTCTATTTTTATACATTAGGAATATTCATTCAATTGTAACTTCTGTTAGTATCCACAAACATATTGTAACTCAGCTAATAGCTTTAAAAGGTTCATTTCTATTCAAAATTGCAAAGGTACCAAATGTCCAATATGCTTTGGATCATTTCTACAATTGAATCATTTTAGAAGAAAAATTTGACATGTAATTAAAATTTTGCACTATTTTAATGGAATGATATTTTGTTCTCATAATTATTGTTTTCCTTACTAGCATGTGTACCATGGAAAGGAATATATTGAAGTAGTATGATTAAAATGCTCACAAATGAATTTCATGTGGCAGTAATGAATGACAATATTCTTAGTCTAAGAAAACCTAATTTCAATTCCAACTTTACAAAATCTGTCATCTTGATTTCTAGGATAAACGTACCTGTTTGTTAATCTAGAAAACAGAGATCACATGCCTTTAGTAACACCGACTATTATGAGAAATACATTTTGCAAGCTTTAAAATTCTGTATAAATTAGTTATTATTATTTTATATTATAATTATCTGTGTTTATTTTTCATCATTCCTTACTAGAGTTTAAGTTCCTAAAGGTAGATACTGGGTATTTATCTGGTATGCTGTTGAACTTGAAGTTAGAGGGATCTGAATTAAATGCACACCTCAAACATTTATTGCAATTCTCAGCAAAAACTTAACTTCTCTGCAACCCCATTTCCTCATCAATAAAATTGAGATAGATTTAATGATCTTTAAGGAATCTTTTCTAGGATTCAATCCTATGATCCCAAGATTATATATGTGTTTGTCTGCATATACATATGCATACACACTATTATCTATTATATATATGTGTGTGTATATGCACATATATGAATATATGTACATAATGCATACACATGTCTGTATATTTCTATCCATATCCATACATACATACATACACACCCACATACACTTAAACTAAGCCTCTGATTTCCTTGGTATAAGGAGTATCCATTGAAGAACTTCCTCTACTGATGCAAATCATTGCCTTCAATCTAATTTATATCCTTAGAAAGTTGTCTGGGATATTGTGAGTATTGGTCACCTACACAGCATGTGTCAAAAGCAAAAGATGAACACACGTCTTCCTGATTTTGAACTCTTCATCTACTACATCATGCTGGAGAAAGTGGATGTTCAATGCATTTGTTTTTCTTGCTGAATGAAAAAAAAGGATGCCTAAATTTCTATGTCTGTCTTCTACCAACGAAATGTCTCATCTTAAGAATACTTTGTAAGAATGAAAGAAGATAGACTTAGGATCAACACAGGAGTTGTCTTCAAGTAAAGTTGTTACCTACACCTAAGTACCCCTTGATTTTTTCTGTTGATCCAAGAGAAAAAGTAACTGCAATGGGTAGAAGTTGTTGAGAGAAAGGTAAAAGTTTATAATTCTAAAGTCCTAAGCATAGAATAGGAAGTAGTTGTTCCCCCTTACTTGAACACTTCACTCAAAGTTTGGACAGCCATTTCTCAGGTATGATAGAGTAGATGTGTCCTGCAGAAGTTGAACTACCTAGCCCCTTAGATCCCTTTAAACTTTCAAATTCTGTAATTCTCTTATCTCTGATATAACAACAAATTTAATATTTTTATATGATAAAGTTCTTGAGTGTAGAGATTATAATGAAATCATTTCTTTTGTTTCTAACAGAGTCTAGCATAGTAGAAATTATATAAAAGTTTTAAATAAATTAACTTGAATTAACTTAGATATAGCTACTCATAGCCCTTGAAATAGATGCAGTTTGTGATCATGAGTTACCTACAAATTTCTTTCACTAGAGAACCAAAATTTCTGCAAACTCTTTTCTACAAAAAATTATTCCTCATTATATTTATAGAACAGTAAGATCTTCTATAAGTTAAGGCATTTTAGAGTTTTAAGATTTTCTCTGCTCGATGAGGAGTGCATGTAAGTGAATAAATCTTTTCAAGGTATGAAGCATGATATTTTAAGGTTAAAGAATTTCTAAATGACATAACATATTGATAGAACATAAATCACAATGCAGGCTTAACAAGTCAAAAGTCAGCAAAAGCAATTTACCTGAAGAAGGTGACAAAGAATTGCACAAGATCCATGATAGTATTATGTTGTGAGAATGCAATCTGTAAATCAAAAGAAAAGCAAGTAAGTATAAAGTTTAGTAAATCTTTTCTTCCCCTTTGGGTTCCTAAGATGCTTGAAAATTGGCAATATTTTTAAAAATACTTGATTTTACAATAGGAAGTTCATTTGTATAATGTTATTATAATTTTAATTTGCATATCACTAATCGTATGTGGAACTTTATAAAACATTTGCAAATGATTTTACAGTGTGCATTCTTTGAAAATCTTTACCATCAAACATTAGGAAACCAAGGAGTTTTTCTTCATATAAAAAAGAATAAATGAATAAGAGTTTCATTCAAAATTATTAATGGATGAAATATACGCCATAAATTCTTTTTGTGTAAAAAGATACAATTCTTTCCTCCATCTACTATCTTGGGATAATTTCAGACATAGTTTATAAAATCTATTTAAAAGCAAAGGAATAATTTTCAACTAACAAAGATATGCTAAGTGCAGCAATTATCACCCTCATTAATTCTTACATTAAGAAAAATACATACATTATATATAACATTCTAAAGAATACAACACTGTTATACAATTTAAGACACTCATAATTCAGAAGAGTTTATATTGGAGAATCAAGTAAGTATTTAAGACTCACTATGCTTTCTTCAATATGATAGTTTGACTAATATGATAATAACTCATCTATCCAAATCATTTTATTACAAATTACTCATCAATCTCTTTTTAGAGTCAAAACTTGAAAAATACATTTTACCTGAGGTTTTAATAACACAATCAGACACTTGCATTTTTAAAGAATATCTTTTTTTCATGATTAAGGATTATCATTAAGATGTAAATTAGTAATTATAACATCTAACCTTATCATATGCTTCTTTTTTCCTTTCACAAAACGATTCCCTAGGTCTATGGTTGTTTTTTCCTTTCCATGAATAGGCTATAACATTCTCTGTCTTTGTGTTCTTGCTTAAGTTGTTTCACATAGAGGAAATTTTCCCCCCATTTATCTCTAGCTATTAACATTGTTTCTACCCAACAAAAGGATGGAGTGAACAACTTTCCAGTCCAAGACAACTTAGAATATCAAAAGGAAAGGTCTATCTCACTGAGGAGAAAGTGGAGCGCAGTCTAGCAGAGGCAGCTAGACATGCTAGCAACAAGCCAGTGTAGGCATTGGGGCAATTAAATCATCAGCAGCAAATCTCAGATCTCTTGACCTACATATGGTAAAGGTGCCAGAAAACTGATTATAAGGGACATTTTGTAGGCGCTGGGTGCAGTACTCTGTTACTTTGACAGACTACATTCACAGTCCCAGGATGAGGAGGGGCACTGGTATGTCTCCCACAGGACTAGGGATGCTAGTCACCAGTCCAGAATCGAAAGTAATGCATGTTATTGCTTAAAGAGCAGCACATGGGCTAGAAGAATAGTAAAATACCTCTTTTTAGATCATACAACCTTGAGAGAACTGAAAATTTACAAATTCCCAGATTTGGCTCTGAAAATAGCAGTATGAAAAACCTGAAGTTTGGGACACTGACTCCTCTATCACGGAGCAAAGCCCAACTTTAACATGAAATTAAAACTTATCCAATAGGCTGGGGGGGAAATGAATAAAAAGAGAAAAAAAATCTGACCATAGAATGCTATGATGGTGATAGGGAAGAAGCTCAGAAAAAATAACAATGTCAAAGTAGCTGCATGTTAAGCCTCAAAGAAAAATGAGAATTGTTGTCAAGCTCAAAGAAGTCCTGATTTTTAAAAATTCAAATAACAGAGACAAAAATATTTGGGAAAAGAAATAAGAATGATACAAAAGAATCACGAAAAAACAGAAAACAGTTCAGTTTATAAAAAGCACAAAAATGCAAAAAATATGTAAAAATTCACTAAAGAAATAACTCATTTTTATTGTACAATTGGTCAAATTGGAAAGGAGGTACAGAAAGTCACTAAAGAACAAGTGGCTAAGAAATCAAAAAACAAATTAAACCAAAAGAATGAAAGAATATAACAAAATGTGAATATCTCATGGAAAAACAACTAACCAAGAAAATAGATCAGGGAGATATAAGTTAAAGATGATTGGACTCGAGTTTTTAAAATGACTAGAGACTTCTGGGGGTAGAGTCAAGATGGTGGAGTAAAGTCAGGAAGATGCTCAAGCTCTCCAAGTTTCCCTGGAAAAACATATGAAACCATGCCTCTCAATAGAGTATGACAGAATGAAACCACTCTCCACCTTAAGGTAGACTGGAAAAACATCCAAAAAGGTCTCACTAGGATGTAAAGGGTATTCAGCCCATTTGAGATAGATTCTGGGAAAGTTGGTGGGAGGGTCTTAACCACAGCAAATCAGCAACTAAGACCCTTAGTTCTGACTCAGTAGAGGAGCAAATCAGTGGGCAGTCCCCATTACCAGCTCAGAAGGCAAACCCTGGGAAACTAGTCTGTTTCCTGAAAAGATCAGGCAAGGCTACCTGTTTCAAACACAAGGGGACCCCTGTGCTCAAAGCCAAGGCTCGAAAATGCACAGGAAGCTTGGGATAGAGCTATCTTAAAAGTAACAAAAGAGGAAATACCAAAAGAAAAAGAAAGAAAATGAGCAAGAAAAAGAAAAGAACCTTTACCATAGAAAGGAACTATGGTGACAATTCATACCAAAACATAAACTCAGAATAGGATGGAATGTCCACCGAGAAAATCTCAAAGAGTGATATGAATTGGTCTCAAACCCAAAGAGGCTTTTTGGAAGCTCATAAAAAATTTGAAAGGCAAATAAGAGAGGTAGAAGAAAAAATAAGAAAGGAAATGAAATTATGCATCAAAGAGTCAATAGCTTGAAAAAAAGAAAACGAAAAAATTCTTTGAAGAGAAGAACTACTTAAACAGTAGTAAAAAAGCAAATGGAAAAAGAGATACAAAAGATAAATGAAGGAAATCACACATTAAAAACTAGAACAGGGCATGATTTTGTGACAGTAAGAATCAGTCACACAAACTAAAAAGAATGAAAAAATGGAAGAAAATGTGAAATACCTCATGGAAAAATAGCCAACCTGCAAAACAGATCCAGAAGAGACAATTTGAAAATTATTGGCCTACCTGAAGGCCAGGACCAAAAAAAAGAGCCTAATAGCATTTAGAATAGATCTTTAGGGAAAGTTGCCCCAATATTCTAGAAACACAGGGAGAAATACTGCTTGAAAGAATCAATTGATCACTTTTGGAAAGAGATCCCACAAAGAAAAGCCCAAGAAATGTTGTGAAACTTGAAAACTATAACCTCAAGGAAAAAATAATGTAAGCTATCAGACCAAAAACAATTCAAATATGAAGGAGCAACAATCAAGATTATCCAGGATCTGGCAGCTTCTATAATAAAGGATTAGAGTGCCTGGAATACTATATTCTGGAAAGCAAAGGACTTTAGGTAACAACCAAGAATTAACTACCCAGTGAGACTCAGCAACATCTTTTAAGGGAAGAGATGGATCTTCAGTGAAGTAAAAGATTTTCAATCATTTCTATTGTAAAAATCAGAACTAAAAAGAAAATTTAATCTACAAACCCAGGACTTGAGAAACATAGAAAGGTAAGGGAAAATATATATTATTTAAAGGTTAAACTTTACATCCACAGATGGGCAAATTATATCTGTAACTCTTGAGAACTATGACTGTCTCTGGGGCAGATTGGTTAGGGAGGTATCACATGGACGGAGGATGTGGCTGTGAATGGATTTTGATGTAATGATATCAAAGAAAATGACATTGAGAAATGGGAAAAGGCCTGTACTAGAAAAAGAAGAAAGAGGAGGTATAATGTGAAATGTGATTAAAATGAAAAGATGCAAAAGACTTATTAAATTGGAGAGAAAGAAGAGAGGGGCATGAGCACTGTCTGAAGCTTGATCTCATCAATTTTGGCTCTAAAATAGAATAAGCTAATCATTTAGTTCACTATGGAAATTTATGGAATTCTATAAAAAATAGGAGGAGAAAGAGGAAATGAAAAGGGAGGGTCAAGGTAGAAGGAAGGGTAGAAACACTAGGGAAAAAGGGAAGAGAAAAAGGGAAGGCATGAGAGAAGTCAAAGTAGTGGGCACAGTAGGTTAAAAACACTACCAAAAGAAGGGGGGAAGGTAATAGGAGGTAGGGTAATGGGTGGAGTGAGTAAAAAAAATCACACAACTGAGGACATAGTGGAAAGAAAAGACAAAAGTATATACAGGGGAGAAAATACAATGAGGGAACATATGGAGCTGGTAATCCTACCTGTTAATGTGAATGGGATGAACTCACATAAAACAGAAGCAAATAGCAGAGAAGACTAAAAAAGAGAATCCTACAACATGTTATTTACAAGAAACACATATGACAGAGAGACACATACAGCATAAAGGTAAAAGGCTGGAACAGAATTTATTATGCTTCAGCTGAAGCAAAAAAAGCAGGGGTTGTAATTCTGATCTAAGATAAAGTAAAAGTAAAAGTAAATCTTATTAAAAGAGAGAAGGAAGGAAAGTACATCTTGATAAATGATACCATAAATGATGAAGTAATAATGACACTAAATGTATATGCACCAAGTAGTACAGCAAACAAATTCCTAGAGAAGATTTTAAGCCAGTTACAGGAAGAAATAGACAGCAAAACTATTCTAATGGGGGACATCAACATCCTCCTCTCAAAATTAGACAAATCAAACCACAAAATAAACTAGAAAGAAACTAAGGCGGTAGATAGGATCTTAGAAAATCTAAATATGATAGACATCTGGAGAAAAGTGAATAGGGACAGAAAGTAATATAGCTTTTTCTCAGCAGTACATAGCACCTATACAAAAATTGACCATATATTAAGGCATAACAACCTCAAAATCAATGCAGAAATAGCAAATGCTTCCTTTTCAGAGCACAATGAAAGAAAAATTATATTCAATAAAGGGCCAGGGAAAGATAGACTAAAAACCAATTGGAAAATAAATTACTTAATTCTAAAGAATGAATGTGTCAAATAACAAAGGATAGAAAGAATCCATAATTTCACTCAAGAGAATGACAATGAGACAATATACCAAAACTTATGGGATTCAGCCAAAGCAGTTCCTAGAGGAAATTTTATCTCTAAATAGCTAAATAAATAAAAGAAGAAATAGGAGATCAAATAATTAGGCATACAAATAAAAAAGGTAGAAAAAGAATAAATTAACTCCCCAATCAAATACCAAATAAGAAATTCTGAAACTCAAGGGAAAGATGATAAGAGAAACTAAGAAAATTATTAAACTAATAAATAAAACTAAGAGTTTGTTTTATGAAAAAAAACTAACTAAATAGATAAACCTTAGGTTAATTTGATCAGATAAAGAAAGACAAAAAATAAATCACCAGCATTAAAAATGAAAAGGTTGAATTTATCAACAATGAAAAAAGCAATTAAAGCAATAATTAGGAGCTATTTTGCACAACTGTAAGGCAGCAAGTCTGACAATCTAACAGAAATGAATGAATATTTACAAAAACATAAATTCTCCAGGTTAAAAGAAGAGCAAATAAAAATGGTCCTATTTTAGAAAAAGAAATTGAACAAGTCATCAATGAACTCTCTAAGAAAAAATTTCCTGGGTCAGATGAATTAACAAGTTAATTCTACCAAACATTTAAAGAACAATTGATTCCAATACTGTGTAAAATGTTTGGAAAATAGGTAAACAAGAAGTCTTGCCAAATTCCTTCTATGACACAAATATGACACAAATAACTAAACCAGGAAGAGGCAAAACAAAAAAGGAAAATGGCATACATATCTCCCTAATGAATATTGATACAAAAAAATTTAAATGAAAGAATAGAAAAGAAATTACAGCAACTTATCAGCAGGATAATATCCTATGACCAAGTGGGATTTATACCAGGAATGCAGAACTGGTTAAATGACAGGAAAACTATTGCCATAATTGACCACATCAATAGCAAAACCAATAGAAATCATATGATAATTTCAATATATGCAGAAAAAGCTTTTGAGAAAACACAGCACACATTTCTATTAAAAATGCTAGAGAGCATAGGGATAATGAGAGATTTCCTTAAAATAATAAGCAGTATCTATCTAAAACCTACAGTAAGCATAATTTGTAAGGGAGAGAAGCTGGATGTATTTCCAATAAAATCAGGAGTGAAACAAGGATGTTCATTATCAACAGTCTTATTCAACATTGTACTGGAAATGTTGGCTTTAGCAATAAGAAAAGAAAAAGAAATTAAAGGAATTAGAATGACCAATGAGGAAATAAAATTATCACTCTTTGTAGATGATATGATGATATACTCTAGAGAATCCCAGCTACTGGAAACAATTCATAGCTTTAGCAAAGTTGCAGGATATAAAATATATCCAAACAAATCACCAGCATTTATATATATATATATTAGTAACATTATGCATATGTATATGTATAATGTTACTGATTAGTGACAAAGCTCATCAGCAAGAGATAGAGAAATTCCTTTTAAAATTACTCTAGACAAAATAACATACTTGGGGATCCACCTGCCAAGATAAACCCAAGAAATATATAAACAGAATTGCAAAAAACTTCTCACACAAACAAAGTCAGATCTAAATAGGAAAAATATGAATTGCTCATGGCTGGACTGAGCAATATAATAAAAATGATGATTCTGCCTAAACTGGTCTACTAATTCATTGCCCTAACAATCAAACTGCCAAAAAATTATTTTATCAAACTAGAAAAAATTAACAAAAGTCACCCGGAAGGACAAAAGATCAAGAATACCACAAGAATTAATAAAAAAACACAAAAGATGATGGTTTAGCAGTACCAAACCTAAAACTATATTATAAAACAGCAATAATTAAAACCATGTGGAACTGGCTAAGAAATAGAATGGTGGATCAGTGGAATAGATTACACACAACACAATAAGCAAGGTCGATAATAATCTAGTATTTGATAAACCCCCAAACTCCAACTTTCAGAATAAGAACTCAATGTTTGACAAAAATTGCTGGGAAAACTGGAAAATAATATGTCAAATACTCAGCTTAAAACTACATCTCACACTGCATATCAAAATAAGATCAATATAGATACATAAATTGAGCATAAATGATGATACCATGAACAAATTAGGAGAACAACGGATAATTTACCTATCAGATCTTTGCAGAAGAGAGCAATTTATGACCAAAGAAGAACTAGTGAATATTATGAAAGGTAAAATGGACAACTCTGATTAAATTAAATTAAAATGATTTTGCACAAACCAACAGAAATAAAATTAAAAGGGAAGTAGAAAGCTGGGGAAAAAATCTTTACAACCAGTTAAGGTCTCATTTCTAAAATATATAAAGAACTGTGCCAACTTTATAAGAATACAAGTCATATTTCCCAATTGATAAATTGTCAAAGGATATGAACAGACAATTTTCAGATGAATAAATTAAAGCCATCTATAGTTACATGAAAAAATGCTCTAAATCACTATTGATTAGAGAAAAGCAAATTAAAACAACTCTGAGATACCACCTCACACCTCTCAGATTGACTAAGATGACAGAAAAAGTTAATGACAAATGTTAGAGGGGAGGAAAACTGGGATGCTAATATATTGTTGGTGAAGTTGTGAAATGATCCAGTCATTCTGGAGCAATCTACCCAAAAGGATATAAAACTATGCATAATAACCCAGCAGCGCCATTACTGGGTCTGTATCCAAAGGAAATCATAAAGAAGGGGAAAGGATCCATGTATGCCAAAATGTTTGCAAGAGCTCTTTTTGTGGTAGCAAAGAATTGGAAAATTAGTAGAAGCCCATCGATTGAGGAATGACTGAACAAGCTGTGGTACATGAAAGTAATGGAATATTATTATACTATAAAAGGGATGAATAAGCTGATTTTATTTATTTGATTTTTTAAATTGAAAAAATTATTTATTAAAACTTTTTGTTTTTCAAAACAAATGCAATGATAAGTTTGTAAACATATATACATATATTTGATTTGTCAAGTATTTTAACATAATTAACATGTAGTGGATATCCTTCCATCTAGGGGAGGTGTGGGGAGTTGGGGGGAAAAATTTGTAACAGAAAGCTATGTAACGGTTAATGTTGAAGAATTACCATACATATGTTATGCAAATAAAATAAAATTTTTAAAAAATCAGAAAAAAAACAAATGTATGGGCGGAGCCAAAATGGCGGAGTGAAAAGGTGACTTTCTGCCTCTCCTCCGATCTTCTCTCAAATCAACAATAAAATAAGCCTCTGAACTGATCTTCAAGTCAACGAACTCAGAAATATTTGGGCACGGCTCTCTGGATAACTTCATATCAGGTTAGTCGGACTCGGACAGAGAGATAAATAGACGACAACTGTGCAGGCCGGAAGTGAGGGTGGGACTCAGCTCAGCTCATCCTGGAAGAAATTCCAAACTCCAAACTCCAAATTCCAAACACCTGGAGTTTATCTGAGGCACTCGGGACACTCTGCCCTGATTGGGGGCAGGTGTTCTGGCAGACTTGCCTTGTTTAAGGAGTAATTCGGACTTAGTCCTAGCCCCCAC
>JAJPUD010013122.1:30843-45730 GCA_023553655.1 Myrmecobius fasciatus | reverse complement strand
TGATGGACATGGCTCTCTTCAACAATGAAATGTTTCAAACCACCTCCAATTGTTCACTAAAGAAAGCCATATACACCCAGAGAGAGGGATGTGAAATGTGGACCACAACATAACATTCTCATAGTCTTTGATTGATGTTTGCTTACATTGTGTTTCCTTTATCTGATATATTTTTTGTGTGGATAAGATTTTTCTTGCATAACAATGATAAGTTTGGAAATATGTATACATATATTCGATTTGCCAATATATTAACATAATTAACATGTAGTGGATATCCTGCCATCTAGGGGCGGGGTGGGGAGCTGGTGGGAAAAATTTGTAACAGAAATGTATGTAAGGGTTATTGTTGAAGAATTACCCACACATATGTTATGCAAATAAAATAAAAAAATGTTAAAAAAATAAAATGGGAGTCTTTAAATAATTTATTTCTTCCTCTTAGTACGAAACATCTATATTTTTCTAAGTATTCATCCATTTCATTTTGATTTTCAGATTTATTGGCATACATTGTGTGAAATAGCTCCTAATTATGTTTTAATTTTTGCTTAATTGATGTTAAGTTCACTTTTTTAATTTTTTGACTTATTTGATTATCTTATTTATTTTTTCTAATCAAATTAACTAGCCAAATCAAATTAACCTGTTACCCATTCTTTCATTTTTTCATAACATTACCTTTTAGTTTTATTTATTATTTCAATAGTTTTCTTATTTTCTATTTTATTAATTTCTCTTGTGACTTACAGAATTTCTAATTTGGTATTTAATTAGGGGTGTTTTAATTTGTTATTCCCCCCCCCGCTGGGTTAATTGCCTGTTCAATTCATTGATCTTTTTCTCTGTTTTATTCATGTAAGCATCTAGACATCTATAATTTTCTTTAACAATTGCATTGGATATGTACTATTATTGTCTCATGAAATTATTGTTACTATTGTTTGTTGTTTGACAAACTTATTCTTTAGGATTGGATTATTTACTGTCCAATTAGTTTACAATCTATCTTTTTCTGACCCTTTATTGAATAAGATTTTTATTCCATGATATTCTGAAAAAGATGCATTTATTAATTTTTCCTTTCTGTATTTGATTTTAAAGTTTTTGTGCCCTAATATATGATCAAGTTTTGTGTAGGGACCATGTACTGCTAAGAAAAAGGTACATTCTTTTCTATTCCTATTCAATTTTTTCCAAAGGTCTGTCATATTTAACTTTTCTAAAATTCTATTTACTTCCTTAATTTCTTTCTTGTCTATTTTGGGATTAAATGTATCTAGTTCTGATAGAGGGAAGTTGAGAACCTCCACTAGTTAATTTTGCTGCCCATTTCTTCTTGCAACTCACTTAGCTTCTCCTCTAAGAATGTTGATGCGGGGCAGCTAGGTGGTGCAGTGGATAGAGCACCAGCCCTGAAGTCAGGAAGACACTCTCAGACACTTAACATTCCTTAGCTGTGTGACCCTGGGCAAGTCACTTAACCCCAATTGCCTAAGCAAAAAAGCAAAAAAAAAATTGAAAGAATGTTGATGCTCACATATGTTTTGTATTGATATTATTTCATTAACTATGCTACCTTTTATCAAGATGTGGTTTTTCCCCCCTTTTCTCTTTTAATTAGATCTATTTTTGCTTTTGCTTTATCTGAGATCAGGAAAGCTATCCTTGCTTTTTTTTTTTTTTTTTACTTCAGCTAAAGCATAATAGATTCTGAATTAGTCTTTTGCCTTTACTCTGATGTATCACTCTGTTTCAAATGTGTTTATTGTAAACAGTACATTGTAGGATCCTGGCTTTTAATTCACTCTGTTATCCACTTCCATTTTATGGGAGAGGTTCATCCTATTCACATTCACCTTTAAGAGTACTAAGTCTATATTTCCTCCCTCCTAAGTTTCCCAAGTTTTTCCTCTTCTTTGTTTCTTTCCCTACTCAACAGTGTTTTGCTACTAATCACCACCTCCCTCAATCTGCTATCCCTTTTTTCAATTCCTCTCTTTCTTATCCCTCTCACTTTCTACTTCTGAGCTCCCTTTTATTAGCCTCCTTCTTTCCTTTCCTTCTCCCCCTTCTACTTTCTTATAATTTGAGACAAATTTCTATACCAAACTAAGTATTTATGTTATTCCGTCTGAATAAATCAAATAAGTCAAATCTGATGAAATTAAGATTCAAACAATTCTCATCCCCCCTCCGCCCAATTGTAATGGGTTGTTTGTGCCTTTTCATGTAATGTAATTTATGCCATTTTACCTCCTATTTCCTCTTCTCTCAATGCAATCCCCTTTCCACCCTTAATTTCTTTGTTATATCATCACATAAAAGTCAAATTATATCTACACCCTCTATGTATACCCCTTCTAAGTACTCTGACAAAGATACAGTTCTTATATTATCTTTCCATGTAGGGATATAAACATTTTAACCTTTAAAAACCATGTGTTCTTTTTTCCTTTCCCTTTTTACATTTTTGTGCTTCTCTTGAGTCTTGTATTTGAAGATCACATTTTTTGTTCAGATCTTGTCTTCTCATTAAAAATTATTGAAAATTCGCCATATACACCCAGAGAGAGGGATGTGAAATGTGGACCACAACATAACATTTTCATGCTCTCAATTGATGTCTGCTTGCATTGTGTTTCCTTTTTCTGATTCTTCTTTCTTGTAGATACGATTTTTCTTGCACAACAATGATGTGTGGAAATATGTATACATATATTCGATTTGTCAAGTATTTTAACATAATTGACAGATAGTGGATTTCCTGCCATTTAGGGAAAGGGTGGGGAGTAGGGGGGAAAATTTGTAACAGAAAGTTTTGTAAGGGTTAATGTTGAAGAATTACCCATACATATGTTTTGCAAATAAAAAGTTTTAATAAAAAAATTATTGAAAATTCTCTATTTCATCAAATATTCATCTTTTTTCTGAAAGAAAATTATTAATTTTTCTTGGTAGTTGATTCTTGATTCTTTTGCCTTTGGAAATATCATATTCCAGGCCCTTCAATTCTTTAAAATGAAAGCTGCTAGTTCATGGGTAATCCTGATAGTGGGTTTTTGATACTTGAATTGCTTTTTTCTGGCTGTTTGAAGAATTTACTACTCAACCTGATAATTCTGGAATTTAGCTACAATATTTCTTGAAGTTTTCACTGGTGGGGTGGATTCTCTGAATGACTATTTTATCCTCTACTTGTAAGATATTAGGGCAGTTTTCCTTGATGATTTCTTGAAAGATGTTGCCCTGGCTCTTTTTTTTTTATCACATATTTCAGGTAGTGCAATCACAGCTTTCAGGTAGTGCAATAAGTCTTAGATTGTCTCTCCAGGATCTATTTTTCAGGTTAGTTTTTTTTTTTCTAATGAGGTTTTTTACATTTTATTCTATTTTTTTTTTCAAATTTTTTTTTACTGATTCTTGCTGTCTCACTGAGACTTCCATTTGTTTAATTCTAATTTTTAGTGAATTATTTTCTTCAGTTAGCTTTTTTTAAACCTCCTTTTGCATTTGGCCAATTGTACTTTTAAAAGAGTCTTTTTCCTCAGTGGATTTTTTCTCTATTTTAATAATTCTGTTTTTTAAAAAGAGTTATTCTTTTTTTCCCATTTCACCAATTCTACTTTTAAGGAGTTGTTTTATTTTTCCATTTTGCCATATTTACTTTTAAGGAGGTTTTTTTTCAGTTAATTTATCTTTTTCCTTTTCCAAGATGTTGGTTCTTTCCCCTAAATTTTCAAAATTCTCCCACACAGCTCTCATTTCTTTTTCCCATTTCCCATTCTTTTTAAAGTCTTCCAAGAGAGCCTTTTTAGATGGAGACCAGTTTATGACCCTTTTTCAGGCTTCACTTGAAAGCATTTTGTTTTTGCTGTTCTCTTCCAGGTTTGTATTCTACTCTTCCTTGTCTCCATGGTAGTTTTCTATAGTCAGAACTCTTTTTATTTTTGTTCATTTAAAAAAAAAAGTGAGCATTGCTCCTAGGGCAGAGGCAAAAATGTCCCAAATTTTAGGGGATCAGGAGTCTCTTACTGAGTGTGGTGAGCTAGAGCTGGGGCTGGGGCTGGTATTGATTGCTCCAGGCTTTCCAAGTGTGCTAGGTGGACCTCGCCAAGTCCTGCCTGTTATGTTGGAATTTGGGGGCTCACAATTTGCCTTCCTTAGTTGATTTAGAGGTCTCACAGCTAGTCTGCTGGTTTTCTGAACTAGGACAGAGTATCCAATGCTGCTTTTGACTAAAAAGCACCTGTTAGATTTCCTGTGTCAGGCCTCCCTGCACTGGGCCTCCCTATATGTGTCCTCTTTTCTGCTCAATGAGACAGACTTTCCTGAAGTTCTTTCAAGATATCTTAAGGTGGAAAATTATTATACTCCAAATGTTTTGGGTTCTGTCACTCTAAAATCCATTCAGAGGCTTGATCTGGCATAAATTCTGAGGGAAGCTAGGGAGAGATCAGGCAATATCCTGTCTACTCTCTTTTGTCTTGGCTCTGCCTTTTTATAAAAAATCAACTAGATCTTCCTTTACTCAATCTTCAATGAATTAAATTTTCTGAAAAGAAATCATATATTCCTATGGTATTTTTTCTTTTATAAAAATAAAGCCACTGGCAAAGGACTGCATCCAAATCCTGTGACAAAACCTATGATTAAGTTTAAAGGAGATAGTGTTGATTCTCTGGTTCCCTTTTAGTCTGTTAACAGTTTCATTACTAATTATACAACTTATAATAATCATAAAAATATTCATTTCATATTCTTCTAATTATGGAAACCTGGAAATAACCCCCAAAACTACATAAAATAAAATTCTCTTTAACTTTGTTCATATATGATTTTTTTCTAGGTTATAATCATGCCAAACATATTTTCACTTCTGTCATCTTGTGAAAAAAAAATCAGTACAAAAGTAAAAAGCCACAAGAAAAAAACCTGCATCAAAACATGTAAAAATAGCTTGCTTTGAGATGCATTTAGCCTACATAGTTCTTTTTCTAAATAGGCATATAATTTTTTTCATTAATCTTTTAGAGTTATCTTGAATTATTTTATTACTGTGAAGAGCTAAGTCTTTCACAGTTGATCATGATACAATGTTGCTGTTACTTTGTACCATGTTCTCCTGCTTATGTTCACCTCACTTATTAGTTCATGTCTTTCCAGATTTTTCTGAAAACTTCCTGCTCATCATTTCTTATAGCACAATATTATTCCACTACATTCATATACTATACCATTTACCATATATGATTACCCATTTTTGGTAACAAAACATGAGCCCTCAGAATTACATCTTTGATTTTGATAAAAAAATTATCTAAGATATAGATATTCTAAATTTAATAAGATGTAGACATTTTACAAGTTACAAAATAGTTCTCCTTCTTGCCAAGAGTAACCTTTTCACCAATGATATAAATTTTTTCTAGTCTCCCAAAGAAATTTGATTTTATAGATCTCTATCTCTATTCATGTCTGATTCTCTTTATCTGTCTCTTTCTCTTCTTAGTCTGTTTCTCTATCACTCTGTCTCCTTCTACCTTCTTGTTCGTATGTCTCTCATTCTTTCTCTTTTCTTCTCTTACTTTTTACCTAAAAGCAAGCAATAGTACTCAATATCTTAAAAAATTATAATCATTTACTCTTTATACTATACACTGACACCATCAATTTTCTGTTTCCTCTTCTTTCTTATAAATTCATAGAATTATCTACACTTTCTACTTCCTTTCTTATCATTCACTGATTTATCACCCCTTGCATTCTGGTTTCCACTCCTAATATTCCCTTTGCAGTGTACAAATAGCTCAGTTTCTTTGGTCAGCATAAAATTTGTGGTTGTATCTAAATACCAAACATATTCTGGAACTTTCCAAAAGCAGTCAAATTCTGGGGAGAATCTCCATATTTAAAATAAACCTCAAATTTCTATTTCAATCATATACTTTGAATTAGGATTTCTTTCTCATTAATTACTCTTCATTATTTGTGGCCAGATGAGGGGAAAAAATAATGTTGATTTATATGATTGATCTACTGCAAAGAATATAAAAAAATCTCCAGCAGTGCATGTATATCATTACTTCATCTCAATTTCTCTACTATATCCTCAAAGCCCATTAAGAGAGATGTGCCTACATATTAGTAACAGCTAAGCACCTACTGATCAGAGCAATAATTGACATTAATTTACTAGGGACAGATCATCCCATCTGCTTATGTGTTCACAAAATGGAGGGATGTAGCATAATTATATATATATATATATATATATTTATTTTTTATTAAAGCTTTTTATTTGTATAACATATGTATGGGTAGTTCCTCAGCACTGATCTTTACAAAGCTTTCCGTTACAAATTTTACCCCCAGTCCCCTCCCCTCCCCTAGATGGCAGGAAGTCCACTGATGTAGCATAATTTTGCTAAGGATACTATCTTTGATGACATGCATGTTGAGTCTTCTGACATTTTTATAATGCTGGTAGAATTTTAAAACAGAGCAAAAATGGGAAAAAAAGATTTTTCAGAGGATATTGAAAATTACATACAATTTGTATTACAGATGAGAGAAATTTTATAGAACAAATTGGAGTAAATAAATCTTCTACTAATAATCATAAAAAACCATTGCTCTTACAATTTGCCCTTGTGGTAACCAAAATGGTTCTTTATCTAACTGATACTTTGAAATATATTTCACATTGAGTTAAAAGACATTTGGGACAGTTAGGTGACACAGTAGAATACCAGTACCAGATCTGGAGTCAGCTAGATCTGAATTAAAATCCAGACTCAGACATCCTTACTAATTATGTGACCCTGAACAAGTAATTTAATCCTTATTTGCCTCCATTTAAATATCTGTGACATGAGGATAACAGCAACCCTTTCCTTGTAAGATAATTTTGAAGAACACATGAAATAATAATCATAAATATTTTAATTGTTGATAGATCAAATTAATTATTAAAAGCTCATCTTTTTCATGGAATCTTAGGAGATATATTTTATAAATAGAAAACAACATATGGGCTTATCACCACCTCTACAATATCTATATTGAGTTTTATCAATATTGAGTTTATTCAGCTATGATAAAACTGTACTGGACTAGTCCTTCAGGAAATCAGTCAATAAAAATTTATTAAGCACTAGTATATGAGAGGTAGGAGGCAGCTAAATTTTTAAGTGGACAGTTCTCTGGGCCTGGAATCAGGAAAATCTGAGTTCAAATTTGACCTCAGACACTTAACAGTTGTGTGACACTGGGCAAGACACTTAATCTCCATTTGCCTTAATCCACTGGAGGAGGAAAGAACCAACCTCCCAAGTATTATTGACAAGTAAATCTCATTTTCTGTATGGTTGACAGGGTCCCCAGGAATCAGACAACAGAAAAACTAAACAATTTAACAATAACCAAAATAATAACATTGGAGGTATTATGCCAAGCACTGAGGATACAAAGCAAAGGAAAAAAAAAACAGTTACTTCCCACATTTCAAATAAAAAAAAATCTAAGAAATTTGAAGGGATGCAAGAAAAATAAGAAATGGAGGAGACTTTGGGGGGAGGAGCCAAGATGGCTCCTCTGTAACTCTCTGTAACCTCCTCTAATCTTCTCTCAATCCAAAAGCAGATTAAGCCTCTAAATTGATTTTGAAGTCAAAGACTCCACAAATATTTAGAGTACAACACAGTTCTAGAAGAAGATACCTTGGAAGAATTTCACAACAGGTCTCTTTCAATCAGCAGGGGAACAGTATATGGAATCCAGACAGCAGCATAGAGAGACCAGGGCAAGAAGCTGGAGTGGAGAGTCAGAGTGTTGTATCTTCCATGCACCTGGGAAGCTTCTGCTTTTTTATTATTAAAGCTTTTTATTTGCAAAATATATGCATGGGTTATTTTTCAACATTGACCCTTGCAAAACTTGATCCATTCATAGTTCCACCAATGATGTATCAGTATCCCAGTTTTCCCACGTCCCCTCCAACCTTCATCATTATCTTTTCCTATTATTTTAGCCAATCTGAGAGATGTGTAGTGGTATCTCAAAGTTGTCCTAATTTGCATTTCTCTGATCAATAGTGATTTGGGGCACCTTTTCATAGGACTAGAAATAGTTTTAATTTCATCATCTGAAAATTGTCTGTTCATATTGATTGGGGAATGGCTTGAATTCTTACAAATTTGAGTCAATTCTCTATATATTTTAGAAATGAAACCTTTATCAGAACTGGAAAGCTTCTGTGAACTTCTTAGGCCACTCTGTCCTAATTGCAAGAAGATGGTTTGGCAGATTTGCTTTTTGTAAATAACAAATTGTAAACCACTGAGCCATGGAAGAATGTTAGACCTAGCCACCATTACCCAGCACTGGAAATCAATCAGCAGAACTGCTGTAAGGCAAATTAAGGTAGCTGTCACTCCTTTGCATTTATCAAACCTCAACCCTTAAAAACATGAATAAAAAAACAAAAAAGAACTTTCACCATAGACAGTTTTATATATATAGAGAAGAATAGACCTCATATCCTGAGGTTCTTAAAGGCAAAGTAACTCCAGAGACATAAACTGGTACCTATTTCACAAGGCTTTCTTGGAAAATTGCATAAAACATCTTAAAAGAGAGTTAGAAGAAAAATGAGATCATTGTCAGAAAGAATGGAAAAAATGGAAAAAGAATGCAATGAACAAAAGTATTTATTTGGCCAGTTGCAAAAGGAGTTAAAAAAGGTAACTTAAGAAAATAATACACTAAAAATTAGAGTTGAACAAATGAAAGTGAATAACTCATTAAGACTTCAACAATCAGTCAAACAAAAACAAAAAAAAAATGAAAAATAAAAGAAAATATGAAATATCTCCCAAGAAAAACAACTGATTTGGAAAATACATCTAGGAGAGACTATCTAAAGATTATTGGGCTTCCCAAAAGCCATGATGAAAAAAAGAGCCTAGATATTATCTTACAGGAAATCATAAAATAAAACTGCTCTGATATTTTAGAATCAGAAGGTAAAATATCCATCAAATGAATTCACTGATCATCTCCAGAAAGAGACCCCAAGATTAAATCCCCAAGTAATATTGTGGCCAAATTTCAGAACTATCATACCAAGGAAAAGATATTGGAAGCAGCCAGAAAGAATCAATTTAACTATGGAGGAGCCACAATTAAGATTACCCAGGACCCAGTAGCTTCCACCTTAAAGGATCAAAGGGCCTATAATCTGATATTCTGAAAAACAAAGGAACTGGGATTATAGCCAAGAATAAGCTATCCAGCTAATACGAGCATTATCTTTCAGGGAAGAAAATGGACATTCAATGATATAGGTGAATTTCAGCTATTCCTAATGAAAAGACCAGAATTAAACAAAAAAAATTGATCTCCAAATGCAGAACTAAAAAGAAGCATAAATTTCTATTATGTCTATACTTAGAGAATGTGGGTATAATTCGATTTTCTTTTGACAATATGTAAAAGAAACTAGAGGTGGAAAGGGAATCCTACTGGAAGAAGAGGAAAAATAAGGAAGATTACATCTGATGTAGAGACAAAGAAAACCAATTATAATTGAGGGAAAGAAGGGAGGGGGATGAGCATTGTATGAATCTTACTCTCATCAGATTTGGCTCTAAGAGAGAATATTAGACATATTTGACATTAGAAATATCTAGTATCACAAAGAAACTTGTCTTACCTTATAGGGAAGTAGGAGGGAAAGGGGGAAAAGAAAGGGAAAAGCTTAATAGAAGGGAATACAGAAGAATTAGGGGAAAGGTGTAAAAAGAGAGGAAGGCAAAGGAGGAGGATTGTTTAAGGGAGGTGGTCATCAAAAGCAAAGTACTGGAGGGAAGGGAAGGAGGATAGGAAAGAGAAAAGGAAAACATAGGGTAAATAAGATGGCAGGAAATACAGAATTAGTTATTTTAATTGTGAATGTGAATGGAATGAACTTTCCCATAAAATGGAAGTGGATAGCAGACTGAATTAAAAGCCAGAATCCTACAATATGTTTTTTTTACAAGAAACACATTTAAAGCATAGTGATGCATACAAAGTGAAGGTAAAGGGCTAGAGCAGAATATATTATGCTTCAGGTGAATATTAACAACAATAAAGAAAAAAAAACAGGGGTAGCCATCCTGATCTCAGATCAAGTAAAAGCAAAGATAGATCTAATTAAAAGAGATAAGGAAGGAAACTATATGTTACTAAAGACTACCATAGATAATGAAGCAATATCACTATTAAACATATATATACACCAAGTGGTATAGCATGGAAATTCCTAGAGGAGAAGTTAAGGGAGATGCAAGAAGAAATAGAGAGCAAAACTATATTAGTGGGGAATTTCAACCTTTCTCTCTCAGAACTAGATAAATTGAACCACAAAATAATATAATAAAGATGACAGTACTATCTAAACTAATCTATTTCTTTAGTGTTATACCAATTAAACTTCCAAGAAACTATTTTACTGACCTATAAAAAAAACCATGACAAAATTTTTCTGTAAGAACCAAAATTCAAGAATTTCGAGGGAATTAATGAAAAAAAAATTCAAATGAAGGTGACCTAGCTGTACCAGATCTAAAACTATATTATAAAGCAGTGGTCATCAAAAACATTTGGTACTGGCAAAGAAACAGAGTAGTTAGGCAGTGCAATAGGTTAGGCTCACATGACAAAATAGTAGTAGTCTAGTGTTTGACACTAGCTTTTGGGACAAGAACTCATTATTTGACAAAAACTGTTGGGAAAATTGGAAACTAATATGGAAGAAATTAGGACTTGAACAACATTTAACACTGTATCCCAAGATAAGATCTAAATGAGTTTATGATTCAGACATAAAGAGTCTATTAGATAGAAAGAGCAAATTAGAGGAACATAGGATAGTTTACCTCTCAGATCTGTGGAGAAGAAAGAAATTTGTGTCTAAAGAAGAACTGGAACTTATAATTGCACACCAGGTAGATATTTTGATTATATTAAGTTAAAAAGGTTTTGTCCAAACAAAATTAATGCAGACAAGATCAGAAGGGAAACAATAAATTGGGAAATTATTTTTACATTTAAGGATTCTGATAAAGGCCTCATTTCTAAAATAGATAGAGAATTGACTCAAATTTATAAGAATTAAAGCCATTCTCCAATCAATAAATGATCAAAGGATATGAATAGACAGTTTTCAGATGAAGAAATTAAAACTATTTCTACTCATATGAAAAAATACTCCAAATCACTATTGAAATGAAAATCAAGAAAATTCTGAGATACCACTACACACCTGTCAGATTGGATGACAGGAAAAGATAATGACGAATGTTGAAGGAGATATGGGAAAACTGGGACACTGATACGTTGTTAGTGGAACTGTGAATGCATCCAGCCATTCTGGAGAGCAATTTGGAACTATCATCAAAGTTATCAAGCTGTGCATACCCTTTGAACCAGCAGTGTTTCTACTGGGCTTATGTCCCAAAGAGATCTTAAAGGAAGGAAAAGGACCCACATGTGCAAAAATGTTTGTGGCAGCCCTTTTTGTTGTGGCTAGAAACTGGAAACTCAACAGACGCCCATTAATTGGAGAACAGCTGAATAAATTATGGTATATGGATCTTATGAAATATTATTGTCCTATGAGAAACAATTAGCAGGATGATTTCAGAGAGTCTTGGAGAGACTTATATGAACTGATGCTGAGTGAAATGAGCTGAACCAGGATCTCATTATACATGGCAACAAGAAGACTATACTTTGATCAATTCTGATGGACATGGCTCTCTTCAACAATGAGATGATTCAAACCTGTTCCAATTGTTCAGTTTTGAAGAAAGCCATGTATACACAGAGAGATGCCTGTGGGATCTGAGTGTGGACCACAACATAGCATTTTCACATTTCTTGTTGATATTTGCTTGCATTTTGTTTTCCTTCTCAGGTTTTTTTTTCTTTCTAGATCTGATTTTTCTTGTGCACCAATATAAGTGTATAAATGTGTATACATATATATTGGATTTATCATATATTTTGACATATTTAACATATATTGGGCTACCTGCCATATAGGGTAAGGGGTGGGGGGAGGAGGGAAAAAATTTGAAAAAGAGTTTTTCAAGGTTCAATGTTAAAAAATTACCCATGCATATGTTTTGTAAATAAAAAGCTTTAATTTAAAAAAAAGAAAATATGAAATGGAGGCAAGTACAGAATTTTGGAGTGGAAAGTACAAAGGCATGGAGACAGAGAAAGAGTGTTTCATTTGAGAAACTATGAGTAGTGCACTGTACCTCTGGTGGTCAGTAGAAAATATGTGATGAGAAGACCAGAAAAATAAAGACCTAGTTGTAAAGAACTTAAAAGTTCAAAATAAGACTTTAGATTTGATCTTTGAAGTAGCATGAAGCATCTAGAATCAGGCAGTGACCTTATCACATATCATACTTTAGAAAAATGAACTTGACAGCTGAGTAGAGGGTGGATTGGCATGATTAGAGATGAGAAAGGCAGAGTAATGAGAAGACAATTGAAATGGTTTGTGCAAAAGCATATTTATATGAGATATAAAGGAAGAAATGACAACATTTGGTATGATTTGTTTGTTTGTCTTTGGTAACGTGAGAAATTCACATTAATACTGATGTGAAGGAACTGGGTGACTGCGAGGATGTTGAATCCCCTAACAGTAACAGGAAAGTTTGAAAATGAGTAGATCTTGGAGAAAAGAGAATGATTCTATTCTGAAGATATTACATATAAGATATCTATGGACAGTAGTTTTGTTTGATAGTAATTCACAAGAGAATCTATGATTTTATACACAAATTGACTACATAGAGATTATTAGATGTCTGAGGACTAATCTATTCTTGATGTGCTATGATTATAAGCTTTTAATTAATGGCATAAATTACAGAACTATACGGAAAAGATAGCATTGGATAATAGAGAAGATGCTGATCTTGTATTTAGTATAAATTTAGATCCTCTTCCCTGGTACTAGCTTTGTGAATTTGGACAATTCTTTTAAATTTTGCAGCAGTTAGAATGCTGAGTCTGGAAGACCTGAGTTCAAATTTAGATTCAGACACTTATTAGCTGTGTGAGCCTGTTTGCTTAAGTTTTACCAAGTGGAAATGAAGCTGATAATAGTATCAAATTTACAAGATTTTTGCAAGGATTAAATGAAACAATATTTACAGTCTTTAGTAAAGATCCTAGAATGTAGTAGGAGTTACATAAATGCTTATTCTTTCCCCCATCCTCCTTTATATTTCCTTACACTCAGTAGGGCTTATGTTCATGTGGCAAGATCCTGCCTTTTATGATAGAAAAAATACTGGATTTGTTATCAAAGTATTTACATTCAAATCTAATTATATGCTACTTACTATCTGTGAATAATGGACAAGTAGCTTAACTTTCACATCTCTGTTTTCTTATCTATGAAATGAGGTTTTGATGTGAAAGATCTCTACAATCCCTTTCAACTATGATCTATTAGGTCATAAACTAGTATAGATTAATAAACTAGTTTGATGAAAGAACTTAAGTTTACACTTGAAGTTCTTCACTGGATAATCATGTGTTCTATTTCACACAAACATACAAGTGAAAGAAAACACAATATCCATATAAATAAACAAAAATATAGAGGAATTAGGTAGAGATAGGAGAAAGAAAAAGGAAGACTAAGAAGTTCTAAGGGTAAGGAAAGTAAGAGGATTGTGGAAAAGATTGAGGAAATGAGGCAAATGAGATTGGTCAAATTAATAAATGATAATTTTTAATAAAAAGAGTGATTTTGAATTGGATATTGGATTGACTAGAAAGTCTATTACACTCATAAAACATTGGATTGGATTATTCTATTTGGTCTAACTAGTAAACTTTCAAGAGAAGAATTAGCATTATTTACAAAAATTATTATGACAGAAACTCATAGTAGCTCCTCCCCCAACTAATTATAGCCTTTTTATTTATTTCTTTATTATTAAAGCTTTTATTTTCAAATTAATTACAGCCTTTTTAAAAAGTAGAAAATATAACATATCTTTTGATGAACTTTAATGATTATATGAGTATGTTATAAAAACACAATTATTTGAGTTTTATAACTTTCTGTTGCATTTCCACTTAGAATTCCTATTTTTACAACACTTTCAAAGCATACCAAACTTTAAAATATGTAGGAAATCAACTTCTGTCTTCTGGGCTATGAGACTTTGGCTACATCAGGAAAAAGATTAACATTCTTCATTAGCTGCTGTTGTTTGTAATTATCCAGTGGGAATTTTTTCTTACATTCTTTCCATAAAAATCTTCAAAATGCAAGTATAAGCAAAATATAGAAAAATATATCACCTCAACCTTTCAAAAAAAAAAAAAACAACAACAACACAGTAATGTAAGAGTGAATGTTGAGTGTTAGGAGGAAATATTCATGAGACCTGCTTCTTTACTGATTTAGAAAATAGTCTGAATGGAAGTTTAGTCACTGATTTCACATCTTATAGCCAGTTATTACTAGTGACAGGATTGATATCTTAAGCTGATATGTAATTATATCATATAGGATAACAACCAAGAGGAAATAAGAAATTAAAATCTTGGTGATGGCATGCTTTTCACAGAAATGATGAGTTGTATTTTTAATGTGTAATATTCTTTGCTCTTATTTACTCATATGTAGAATTAGGTACAATATGGAAAAGATTTATTAGGGGACATAAAGAGATTTTATAATAAATATGAATAATAAATCATTACAAATATAATTTTATACTAATAAATAAAATAAAATGTTCCAAAGTTTTATTTTAATGTATTTCAAATAAAGTTCAGTTTAACATATTTTTAGCCTCCT
>JAJPUD010013122.1:0-20843 GCA_023553655.1 Myrmecobius fasciatus | reverse complement strand
CAACAATGCATCAGTGTCCCAGCCCTCCCACATCCCCTCCAACATTCGTAATTAACTTTTCCTGTCATTTTAGCCAATCTGAGAGGTGTGTAGTGGTATCTCAGGGTTGTCTTGATTTGCATTTCTCTGATCAATAGTGATTTGGAGCACCTTTTCATATGACTATAAATAGTTTTAATTTCATCCTCGGAAAATTATCTGTTCATATCCTTTGACCATTTATCAGTTGGAGAATGGCTTGAATTCTTATAAATATGAGACAATTCTCTATATATCTTAGAGATGAGACCTTTAGCAGAATCCTTAAATGTAAAGATGATTTCCCAATTTATTGCTTCCCTCCTAATCTTGTCTGCATTGGTTTTGTTTGTACAAAAACTTTTTAACTTAATATAGTCAAAGTTATCTATCTGGTTTTCATTTAAGAGTTCCAGTTCTTCTTTGGACATAAATTTATTTCATCTCCATAGGTCTGAGAGGTAAACTATATTACATTCCTCTAATTTACTTATAGTATCACTCTTCATATCCAGATCATGAACCCATTTAGATCTTATCTTGGTATGTGGTGTTAGATGTGGGTCAAGCCCTAATTTCTTCCACACCAGTTTCCAATTTTCCCAGCAGTTCTTTGTCAAATAGAGAGTACTTATCCCCAAAGCTGGGGTCTTTGGGTTTATCAAAGACTAAATTGTTATAGTTATTGCCTAGTTTGTCTTGTGATTCTATCCTGTTCTACTGATCGACTACTCTATTTCTTAGCCAATACCAAATGGTTTTGATGACCGCTGCTTTGTAATATAGTTTTAGATCTGGTACAGCAAGTCCACCATCGTCAGCCTTTTTTTTTTCATTAATCCCCTTGAAATGCTTGACCTTTTGTTCTTCCAAATGAACTTTGCTACTATTTTTTCTAGATCTGTAAGATAATTTCTTGGGAGTTTGATTGGTATGGCACGAAATAAGTAAATTAGTTTGGGTACTATTGTCATTTTTATTATATTCTCTCAGCCTACCCATGAGCATTTTAAGTTTTTCCAATTGACTAGGTCTGATTTTATTTGTGGGGAAAGTGTTTTGTAGTTTAGTTCATATAGTTCCTGACTTTCCCTTGGCAGATAGATTCCCAAATATTTTATACTATCAACCGTTATTTTGAATGGAATTTTTTTTGTATCTCTTGCTTCTGAACTTTATTGGTAATATATAAAAATGCTGATGATTTATGTGGATTTATTTTGAATCATGCCACTTTGCTAAAGTTGTGAATTGTTTCTAGTAGTTTTTTTGTTGAATCTTTAGGGTTCTCTATGTATATCATCATGTCATCTGCAAAGAGTGCTAATTTGGTTTCCTCATTACCTACTCTAATTCCTTTAATCTCTTTTTCATCTCTTACTGTGAAAGCTAACATTTCTAAGACAATATTAAATAATAATGGTGACAGTGGGCAGCCTTGTTTCATTCCTGATCTTATTGGGAATGATTCTAGTTTCACTCCATTACATATGATGCTTGCTGAAGGTTTTAAGTAGATACTACTAATCATTTTAAGAAAAAATCCATTTATTCCTATACTCTCTAGTGTTTTTCATAGGAATAGGTGTTGGATCTTATCAAAGGCTTTTTCTGCATCTATTGAGATAATCATACGTTTTTGTTAGTTTGGTTATTAATATAATTGATTATGCTAATAGTTTTCCTAATATTGAACCAGTCCTGCATTCCTGGATACAAATCCTACTTGGTTATAGTGTATTATCCTTGGGATAACTTTGTGTAATCTCGTTGCTAAAATCTTATTTAAAATTTTCGCATCAATATTCATTAGGGAAATGGGTCTATCGTTTTCTTTCTCAGTTTTCTCCCTACCTGGTTTAGCTATCAGCACCATACCTGTGTTATAGAAGGAATTTGGTAGTACACCTTCTTTCCCTATTTTTTCAAGTAGTTTATATAGTATTGGGATTAATTGTTCTACCCTTAATTAATTTGATCAGAAAAAGGAAAGAGGAAAATCAAATTGTTAGTCTCAAAAATGATAAGGGAGAACTTTCCTCCAATGAAGAGGAAATTAGAGTAATAATTAGGAGTTTCTTTGCCCAACTTTATGCCAGTAAATGTGATAATCTAAATGAAATGGAGGAATATCTACAAAAATATAGATTGCCCAGGTTAACAGAAGAGGAAATAAATTATTTAAATAGTCCCATTTTAGAAAAAGAAATAAAACAAGCTATTAATCCACTCCCTACAAAAAAAAAAATCTCCAGGGCCAGATGGTTTTACATGTGAATTCTACCAAACATTCAAAGAACATTCTGGAGAGCAATTTGGAACTGTGCTCAAAAAGTTTTCAAACTGTGCATACCCTTTGACCCAGCAGTGTTTCTATTGGGCTTATATCCCAAAGAAATCATAAAAGAAGGAAAGGGCCCCACATGTGCAAGAATGTTTGTGGCCCCTCTTTTTGTAGTGGCTAGAAACTGGAAACTGAATGGATGCCCATCAATTGGAGAGTGGCTGAATAAATTATGGTATATGAATGTTATGGAATATTATTGCTGTGTAAGAAACGACCAGTAGGATGTTTTCAGAGAGGCCTGGAGAGACTTGCATGAACTGATGCTGAGTGAAATGAGCAGAACCAGGAGATCATTATGCACGGCAACAACAATACTATATGAGGATCAGTTCTAAGGGACATGACTCTTCAACAATGAAATGCTTGAAACCAATTCCAATTGTTTAGTGAAGAAAGCCATATACACCCAGAGAGAGGGATGTGAAATGTGGACTACAACATAACATTTTCATGTTCTCTATTGAGGTTTGCTTGCATTGTATTTCCTTTATCGGATTATTCTTTCTTGTAGATACGATTTCTCCTGCACAAGAAATGATGTGTGGCAATAACTATTTAAAAAAAAGACTTTTTGCATAATTTCCTCACCATTTGAAGGATTTTGAAAAGTAGGCAGATGATCAAGCATCTACACTGGTTGAAATATGTTAAATCAAACATAAAGTTTAGGGGAAATTGAAAATTATCAATTTTTGATATGGATATTTTAGAAGTAATGTTTGTTTGTAGAGTCAAGGCAAAGAGGTTTGTAGCTTTGTGATTTAAACTTTTATATGTCTATCTGGAATTCTTTTTGTGCAGCATTTGGAAGAGAGCTGGTTCTGTCTTAAAGTTCCTGCTTTTAACTGAAAACCAAAGTGAAGTAATCAAGTTTCCATTGTGATGTAAATTAAAAACCAAGAGAACATGATGAATACTAGTGAAACTTAATTTGGAAACTCAATTCAATTTATCAGTCAATTATTATTATTGTTTTCCTTCTTAACACTGTCCTTTGCTAAGAACCGCTTTTGGTAAGAAATATTCTTGAGATATAAATTTCATTTTTGTAGTATGTTGTAGAATGTAAAACTATCCACTAATGTAACTTGGATTATCCACAGTTAATATAATCACGGACTTTTCCCTAAAAGCCATAATCCTTCAACAATAATGTGTCTCTAAAGAATCTCTGAAATTTTTTAAAATAAAAGTTAAATATTATGCTATAATATTAGTAGTGAATAGTGGAATAAAGTGCTTCAAGTAACATAAGCTGGTTATAGATTTTAATAGATTTTAAAAATAGATTTTAAAAAGGTTGTGATACTAAAGATGTTATGGGCATATATCTTATTTTGGGGAGCTCACTTTGTCATTATTCAATTCAGTTAATGAAATTTTGGCAGGGCGTTGCCAGAGATACTATGAATATAAAATAGATTTAACATAGATCATGCTCTGGGAGTCTAAAGGAATTTATAATATAGGAGCAGCATGGCATATTGGAAAGAACTGTATATTTGGAGTTATATTTGTGTTTAAATTCTCCTTCTGACTATTTAGGTAAGTTATTTAACTTCTCTGTGCTAAAATCACCTCATCTGTAAAATGAGGGCTTAAATTATATGGCCTATATGTACCTTCTAGCTCTGAATTTATGAACTTAATAAAATGAAAAATATGTAGTAGAAAAATTACTCATTGTATTAGCAGTCTGCAGACTTGGATTTTAAGAGAAGCTAGTTATTTTACTTTGGGGAAGTTACTGGACCTCTCAAGAACTCAACACATTCACATAATTTGAAGGATTTGGATTTAGATATTTTAAGTACTTTTTATTCTAATAATAATTTGTGTTTAAATAAGTATGAGGTAAGGGATAATGAGATAAGTTCAAGGAATAGATTCATACAATTTTTTTTTGTTTTTTTTTTCTAAGTAAGCGTGGGAATAATGGTAAACTTGGGATCAGGGAATGTGTCTTGGCAGTTGGCAATTGGATTTGGCCTTGACTTATATTCATGAATCTTTACTAATTGAATGAGTTTGGCTTTAAAAATGGAAGAGACTTTGAGAGGTAAAGATTGAGATGAAAGGTAATGCATTTTAATTATAGAAGGTAGTATGGTTAAGGGCATAAACAGAGATAAGGATAAAGACAAGGACAGATATGGAAAATAATCCAGTTTAAGCAGGAACATAAATTATGTGAATGAAGATATTAGAAGTTAAGGCTGTACAGGTAGGCTGGATTAAGAATATAGAGCCTTAAATGTAAGAAAAGAAATGTATATTGCATTTTTAGGGCAAATAGGAAAACTGAGGTTTTTGTTAGAGGAGCAATAAGATTAGTGAGAATATGATCACTAGGGAAGTGATAGTAAGAAGTCACTGGAAAGGGAACAACCTGGAAGCAGGAAGATCTGTGAGGAGGCTAATATAACTATTTAACTACCAAGTGCAAGGTCTACAGAAATGTATTGACCTCATTGTTGCATGCCTGTGAAACCTGGACAGTATACTAGTGCCATGCCAGGAAACTGAATCATTTCCATGTGAATTGATTTAGGAAGATTCTGAAGATCATTGGCAGAATATGATAACTGGCACTAAGGTCCTTTCTCAAACTAAACTGCTAAGTATTCCAACTTTACTGAAGAAAGCTCAATGCTGTGGGATTGGTCATATTGTTTGAATGCCAACTGCATACTTGCAAAACATATTGTTTTATGAAGAACTCACACAGAGTAAGTGTTCTCACAAGCTGGTCAGAAAAAGTGATACAAAGACATTCACAAGGTTTCTCTTAAGAACTTTAGAATTAAAAAAAAAGAACTTTAGAATTGCAAGCCACTATCCAATTGATAAATGGTCAAAGGATATGAACAGATGATGATGAAATTAAAACTATTTCTAGTCACATAAAAAGGTGCTCCAAATAACTATTGATCAGAGAAATGCAAATTAAGACAACTCTGAGATACCACTACACTCCTGTAAGATTGGCTAAGATGACAGGAAAAGATAATAATGAATGTTGGAGGGGATGTGGGAAAACTAGGACACATACATTGTTGGTGGAACTATGAATGGATCCAACCATTCTGGAGAGCAATCTGGAACTATGCTCAAAAAGTTATCAAACTGTGCATACCCTTACCCTTTGACCTAGAAGTGTTTCTATTGGGCCTATATCCCAAAGAGATATTAAAGGAAGAAAAGGGACCCACATGTGCAAAAATGTTTGTGGCAGCCTGTTTTGTAGTGGCTAGAAACTGGAAGCTGAATGGATGCCCATCAATTGGAGAATAGCTCAATAAATTATGGTATATGAATGTCATGAACTGTAAGAAACGACCAGTAGGGTGATTTCAGAGAGGCCTGGAGAGACTTGCATAAACTGATGCTAAATGAAAGGAGCAGAACATGGAGATCATTATATTAATGGACATCCCCCATGAATTACCCTACCAGTTCTTTAGCACTACAAACCAAACTGCTATAGATATTTTAGGACATATAATTCTTTTTATTTGTCTCTGATTATCTGGGGAAACAAATATAATAATGGTATTGCTGGGTTGAAAGATATATACAGTTTTATAACTCTTTGGGTATAATTCCAGAGTGCTTTTCAAAATGGTTGAATCAGTTCACAATTCACAATGTATTAGCATCCCAATTTTTACACATCTCCACCATTTGTAATTTTCCCTTTCTATCATTTTAGCCAATCTGATGGGTATGTTCTGATTTTTATAATCAAAAATGTATTAGGGCATTAAAAAACTACCTTCCTTTGAACATTTATCAATTGGGATTCCCATCAATGCCTAACAAGTTGTGGTAAGAGATCATGATGGAATAATGTTATTCTTAGCAGGCTGATTTAAAAAAAAAATGGAAAGGCTTACATGAATAATGAAGAGTGAACTAAGCAGTCCCAAGAGAATATTGTATATTGTAATAGCAACATTGTTTGAAGAATAATATAAATGTTATTTTGAATACTAAAGCTATTCAAATCAACTACCAAGAATCTATGAAGAAAGATGTTATCCATATCCAGAGAAAGAACTGATAAATAGAAATATGTATAATATGATTTTAAATACATATGTATGTGTGTTAAATGGTGGCTTTCTTTAGTAAAGGGAGGAAAGAGAAGGAAGGAGACAGTTTGGAACTTATTATGTAACAAAAATTAATATATATATATATGTATATATATACACACATGTGTGTATGTATGTATGTATGTACATATAAAGTACAAGATAGGGAATGGTTAAAAGTGATTTGCAACTTTTAAGCCTGGGTGATTATGAAATTGTTGGAAACATGGATAGAAATAAAGAATATTGCAGATTTTGGCTGGAAATGAGGAATTTAGACTGGGAAAATTTGAATTTGGAGTTATCAGGGCTTTCAAATTGTGTTATATATCAAGTCTATTAAATTGAAACTGGAACTCTGGGGAGAGATTGGTGATGCAGATAGAATGGCAAATTAAAAATTGAAGAGGAGCAGTAATTGATACAATGACAATGGTTTATAAAAGTAAAGAATCATAAAAAATACAGAGAAGAGAAACCCAAAGATAAAAAAAAAGTTTACAGGAGGAAAAGGGAGCTAAAGCAACAACAACAGCAACAAAAGCATCCAGAGAAGGAACAGTAGGAGAAACAGGGAGAGAACCATGGCGGTGAAATGCTTTTTGTGCTATTGTAGTAGGTGAATTGATGGACCAATAACTCACTATGACATTAAAGATGACATTACTTTGATCCCATATTGTTTTTATTTTTCCCTTTCCACATAGCTTTTTGCTAGAATATGTTCTTTAGCTATTCAGCTGATGCTTTTGTTGAATCCAATGTGATTTGAACACAAACCTAAATAAAGGGTATCAGGAAAGTAAATATGATACAAAAAAGTGATTATAAAGCCTTACTTTTTAATTATGTTTGAATTATACATTATTTCAGATTACAAATACTTTTCCTTGTCATTAAATAATCCAAAGTTAAGAAGTTAACTCTATGCTGTAGCATAATACTTGGAACAATGGTATTATAAAGCGATAAAGTGAGAGGGTTTTTCATTTTTTATTTCTGTTGTTGTTGTTTTGGTTAGGAAGTTACATAATCTGCCAAATTTCTGAATCATATTATTCTAAAGCAGATTACCAATCCTTTATTTCTGCTTCATTAACTCTTATATAACTATGTGTCTTGGAAAACTATACACTAAAAAAATGAGGGTATCTTGGAGAGGAATTGAGAAGCACATGGCAGTCTTCAACACATAACAAGGGAGTTCTGAGAAATGTTAAGTATGCCATTTATGTCTTTAAACAACTGAACAAAAAAAGTTAAACATCCCAGGGCTAAGCATATATTCCTAGGGAACTGCATTAAAAATATCTCTACGTTCTCCTAAGTGGACATTGATCATCCATGGTTTTGGTCATCCAATCAGTTTTAAATCCACCAAACGGTACTAATATCTATCTAACATCTAATGTCTCCATAATTTATAAGAATATTTGCATTACTATTAAATGCTTTGCTGATATCTAAGCATATTATTTAATATCCAACTAATATCTAATATCTAATGTCTATCATTTGCAAGAATATTAGTTACATTAAACATTTTGCTGAAATCTAAATATATTATTGTTTACAGCATTTCCCTGATTCAGTAACTACCTGAAAACGATATGAAATGAGTTAAGCAGGAGCTATTTTAAATGAATTCATGCAAGGATGTGATGGAGCCAGTTTTTATTAAATGTTAATTTTTCATTATAAGAAATTTTGACAATTGGCAAATGTTAAAAATCAGGGACTGATCGGCTATTTTTTTGACTCTCTAAATTTGATGAAAATTGATGGAGAAAATGCTACAAAAGGAGAGCAAATTGATGCAATTTGTGAGAGTTGGTTACTAAATATTTACCAAAATACTGCTGGATCCATGTCTGTTCTTTGTGACCAGCATAATGTGCTTTGTCTTCTTTGAATATCTAACATCATAAATCCTATAAATGGAGAGATTAAGTCTTATTTAGTTTTTTATTCCTGATTTCTAAATCTGGGTATGACACAGATGGCACAATTGCCAAATTTGCAGATGATACAGTTTGGATAGAGAGTTAACATAGATAAAAATGAGGATTAGAAATAAAATATAATTTTGGGCCAAACATAAAGAAAATAAACTTTAATAGAGAAAAATATAAAGTCTTAAATTTGAGAATAACTGGAAAGCAGTTCATCTGAAAAAAAAAGACGTGTTTTAGTGGACCATAAGGTATCAACAATGAAACAGGGAAGTACAAGATATAGCAACTACAAGTGTAATTTTAGGTGACACTGAGAGACGGCATAGCATTTTAGAAAAAGCTGTCTCCACTTGTTTCTACTTCTCTCATTTACTTAATCTCTTAAACGCTTGGAATCTGATTTCCAGCCTTATTATTAAACAAATTATTCTTTCCAAAATTACCAATGACACCTTAATTTCCAAATATTAAATCTTTTCTCAATCTCTTATCCTTAATCTTTCTATGGCATTTGACACTACTGACGCTTCTTTGCTGCTGGATACTCTTGCTTTCCTGGGTTTGGGGATATTATTCTCTCTTGATTCTCCTTTCACCTGCCTTTGTACTCTTATTCTATCTCCTTTCTTGATTCACCAGTCATATTATTCTCTCTCTCTACTGATTGTACCCTGAGCCTTTGATAGAGACTCCTTCATCTCCTTTTTCTACAATCTTTGCTTTGGTAACCTCATTATCTTTCATGGATATAATTATTGAAGATTCCTAGATATTAATTTAACAAGGCCAAGTAGGTGCTTAATAAATGTTTGTTTTACAGAAAAGACGTACATTTAAATCAAATCTCACACATTTACTAATTAGGTAACTCATGCCACTTTTCACCTCAGTGTCCCCATGTGAAAAAAAAAGAGTGTAATATAATATGATGTAATGTAATATAACACTGGGTTATTGTTATTGGGCTATTGTGAAAATTGGTGCTATTGTGAAATATTGTGAAATATTAATGGAATAATATTTGTGAAGTGCTTTGCCAGTTTTAAAATTTTATATAAAAAGTTTGGTCGTATTATTGATGGACCAATGGTTCATTTACATTCCACATAATAACCTGAAAAATAATTATCCTTCATTTGCTTAATATTTACCTTATGAATAAGAAGACTACATTTTTTAATGGTTATGGGTTTCATTTAGAAAGTTCAATAATGTTACAAGTTTTGATGCAATTAATCTAGTCAACCCTCACCTTCTACAAGGCATCTTTATTCGTTTAGATTTGTGCTCAACACCCACCACAATATTGGTAAATGCTTTTAGCAAAAATATATTAGTATGATTTAGTACAAAATATAACAGAGTTAGAGTACCTGAGGTCAACCCTGGTGTTGTCCTCTTCAGTAACAGGGAAGGTAAATGAGATGGGACGGGGGCAATAATGAGTTCTTTTTAAAATGATTACTGAAATCCAATGCTAGATGCCTGAAGGAAGTTGGAATTCTAAGAGTAGAGGTCAGCAGAGAGACTGGAACAGGAAAAGTAGAAATGGGAGTTATTTGCATATACATAGTAATCAAAACCATGTGATGGAATTAATTAATTCCATGTGATCATCAAGTAAAGTAGGATAGAAGATAAGAGTTCTTATGTTTAAAGAATGTGATTTGGTGGAAGATCTAACAAAGGTGACAGAGAAGGAGTGAGAAAGATTTTTTTGGAAGAGAAATTTAAAAGTAGGATTTTGTTATACCAAATAAAATAACTTAAATTTTAGGGGGTCCTTGTAATTTCTTCATCTTTCTAACAATTGTGTAACTATGGTCTGACATTCAATATTGTTTGTTGAAGCCTGTTCATTGCCTTTAAAAAAAAACAATTAAAGAGGCTTTTAAAATATGTCTGGGTTATTCTTATTAAGATTTATAAATATGAGAGAATAAGCACATGAGTTAGTAATTATTAATCACCACTTAAAAATTATAATATTTGTGATTTTTTTCCCTTTAAGCCTTTTGTCTCTTTTCTTCTTTCAGATTTTGAGAATCTGTCATGGAACTCTTTATATTTACTTGCTCTAGTCCTGATGCTCTGCTCATTATGTTATCTTTACTTCTATTTTAGCTTCTTAATGAAGCTAAATCTGGGATTGTGATGTGGTTCCAAATGTAGTAAGTAGCTTTGCTACAATTCATACAGAAAAAACAAAGTTTTCTAAATAGGAATCTTCACATCTTTTCTATTTTTCCTCACTTTGTTTATTTCAAAATGCCCTTCTATAGATCTTCCACCATGTTTTCAATAAGCTTGATTTTTCTTTTATTGTTATTCATTGCTTTACCAGGAGTAATGCTCCTCAAAGAGTTCCAACACTTTTTTCTCAAGGTTTTTCAAATAACTTTATTTTTTTACTGGCTATATCCTTGTTCTCATATCTCCCTAAATTGCAAGATTAAGTGTTTTTGATTGTAGTCATTTCCAGGCTTTTTTGATCTACGTATTATAGAAACTTATTTACATCAACTAATTTCCTTACGATATGGTGAGATTTTTTCTTGATCCTATGTCCTTTTATTTGCTTCTTATTTTTTCCCTCTATCAATATTGTATTTAAATATCTCAAGCTGGAGTTACCTCAGTAATGTATAATATTATCTTCCTACTTTCTATTCTTTCTCCTACTTTGGTGCTGCTTGATTTTGTTTTGAGAAGTTACTATGCAATTGTGTGCAGAGAGCTAATTCAGAGAAAATATTAGAAGACATTCATTTCCTGCTAAAATATAATCCATTTAATATTCTGTGCTATTTGATACTCACTATATCCAGTGACTCCTGATTATTGAGTTTCTTTTAGTTATATTTGACTCTTTGTGGCTCCATTTTTGCGTTTTCATAACAAAGATACTGGAGTCATTTGCCATTTTCTTTTCCAGCTTATTTTTACAAATGAAGAATCTGAGGCAAACAATATTAAGAGACTTTCCCAGGGTCATACGTCTAATACCTAAGGCAGGGTTTGAATTTAGGTCTGCCTAATTCTACTTCTGGCACTCTATCCACTGTGTTACCTAGCTGCTACCCTCTATTCTTTAAGATAATATTTAAGGAAAATGAATCTCTATAAGAATTTTGATTCTCTCTGTTTTTATGAATGAATTTTTTATGTATGTATATTACTACTGAGTCTTCATGTAACAGCTTTTCAAGTATTTAAGACTTCTTTTTTTTGAATTTTTTTTTGTATTTAAAGATTTCTAAATCCTTCCTAAGTCTTTTCTTTTTCATATGTGATCATCATTGTAACCTGAGTTACATCCTGATTACACTTCAATGAATATCTTCTAGATTATTAATATAATTTCTTTAATGGGCTTCTCAGAACTAAACAGAGTCAAAATTGGAATTTTTTAAAAATCTGAATGAAGGAGACAATTTGACCACAAAGAGACATGATAGTTGAGTCCTAACTTAAATGACATATTACAATTGAAGGTTTGTGCAGGAGAAACAGTCTTGGAAAAATATGTGAGAAAAAAATGTGTGAGGCAAGGCATGCCATGAGAATGGAGGATAATTGATGGAAAGCACAAGTTTTATACTGGTAAGCAATGTAAAGAGATATAAAAAAAGGTGTCCAGCATATTGGATAACTTCCCACCTCACCCTCCATAAATGCTGGGTATTTCTATTTATTTTTATTAAGAAAGATATGGACAAGGTTTATGAAGGATGAAATGATATGGTAAATTAAGTTTACTCAATTCACATGGTAAATTAACCGATTAAATTTAATCTTCTTCAATCGATCTTTTTCTAATCAATCACTGATATTCTGCCTGGACTCATTTCTCAATGGTTGGTATAATCAAACCCTTTCCATGAATTTCTCTGTCCAGGTGATTCTGAATCCCCAGCTGTGGAAATATAAATGCCATTCAAAATTTTTACTGCTCTGTTTTCCTTGATCCCTTTTCTCCCTCCAAATGTCCCACTCCAAAATAAATAAGAAAGAAGTTAGGGAGGTAAACAAAATGTTAGAAAAGTTAGGTATGACAGATCTTTGGAGGAAATTGATTGGAGATAGAAGTAAGTTTACTTTTTTCTCAGGGGTTCATGGAACTTACATAAAAATTGATCGTATTGGGGCACAAAAATCTCAAAAAAAATTCAGAAATAATTAATGCATCCTTTTCAGAGCATGGTGTAATAAAAATCATATGTAATACAAGGCCAGGAGAAAATAGACCAAAAGTTAATTGGAAATTAAATAATCTAATCCTGAAGAATGACTGGGTGAAAGACCAAATGATAGACACAATCAATAATTTCAGCTAGGCAGTGCAGTGGATAGAGCAGCAGCCCTAAAGTCAGGAGAACCTGAGTTCAAATCTGGTCTCCGACACTTAACATTCCCTAGCTGTGTGACCCTGGGCAAGTCACTTAACCTCAATTGCCTTAGCAAAAACAAACAAACAAACAAACAAAAACACTAGGGAGTACAGGAATAAATGGACTTTTCCTTAAAATGATTAGTAGCATCTACTTAAAACCATGAGCAAACATCATATGTAATGGAGTCAAACTAGAACCATTCCCAATAAGATCAGGAGTGAAACAAGGCTGCCCACTGTCACCATTATTATTTAATATTGTATTAGAAATGTTAGCTTTGGCAATAAGAGAAGAAAAAGAGAAAAAAGGAATTAGAGTAGTTCATGAAGAAACCAAATTATCACTCTTTGCAAATGATATGATGGTATACTTAGAAAACCCTAGAGACTCAACTAAAAAACTACTAGAAACAATTCACAACTTTAGCAAAGTTGCAGGACACAAAATAAATCCGCATGAATCATCAGCATTTTTATATATTACTAACAAAGCTCAGCATCAAGAGATACAAAAAGAAATTCCATTCCAAATAACTGTTGATAGTATAAAATATTTGGGAATCTATCTGCCAAGGAAAAGTCAGAAACTATATGAAGTAAACTACAAAACACTTTCCATGCAAATAAAGTCAGACCTAGTCAATAGGAAAAACATTAAGTGCTCATGGATAGGCCAAGCAAATATAATAAAAATGACAATATTGCCCAAACTAATTTACTTATTTAGTGCCAAACCAATCAAACTCCCAAGAAATTATTTTACAGATCTAGAAAAAAATAGTAGTAAATTTCATTTGGAAGAACAAAAGGTCAAGAATTTCAAGGGAATTAATGAAAAAAAAGGCTGATGAAGGTAGCCTTGTTTTACCAGATCTAAAACTATATTATAAAGCAGCAGTCATCAAAACCTTTTGGTACTGGCTAAGAAACAGAGTAGTCAATCAGTGTCATAGGATAGGATCACAGGACAAACTAGGCAATAAATATAGCAGTTTAGGGTTTGATAAACCCAAAGACCCCAGCTTTTGGGATAAGTACTCACTATTCAGCAAAAACTGCTGGGAAAATTGGAAACTAGCGTGTAAGAAATTAGGTCTTGATCCACACCTAAGATAAGATCTAAATGGGTTCATGATTTGCATGTAAAGAGTGATATTATAACCAAATTAGAGGAACTTAGGATAGTTTACCTCTCAGACCTGTGGAGATGGAAAAAATTTATGTCCAAAGAAGAGCCGGAACTCTTAATTTAACACCGGATAGATAATTTTGACTATATTAAGTTAAAAAGTTTTTGTACAAACAAAACTAATGCAGGCAAGATTAAGAGGGAAGCAATACATCGGGAAATCATCTTTACATTTAATGGTTCTGATAAAGGCCTCATTTCTAAAATATATAGAGAACTGTCTCATATTTATAAGAATTTTTTTTTATTTGTAAAACATATGTATGGGTAATTCTTCAGCATTAACCCTTACAAAGCTTTCTCTTACAAAGTTTTCCTCCCTACTCCCCACCCCTCCCCTAGATGTCAGGATAAAAATACTTGACAAATCGAATATATGTATACATATTTCCACACATCATTGTTGTGCAAGAAAAATCGTATCTACAAGAAAGAAAAATCAGATAAAGGAAACACAATGCAAGCAAACATCAATCGAGAGCTTGAAAATGTTTTGTTGTGGTCCACATTTCACATACCTCTCTCTGGGTGTATATGGCTTTCTTCAGTGAACAATTGGAAGTGGTTTGAAAGATTTCATTGTTGAAGAGAGCCATGTCCATCAGAATTGATCCTCATATAGTATTGTTGTTGTCATTTATATTGATCTCCTGGTTCTATTCATTTCACTCAGCATCAGTTCACGTAAGTCTTTCCAGGCCTCTCTGAAATCATGCTGCTCGTCGTTTCTTAGAGAACAATAATATTCCATAATATTCATATACCATAATTTATTCAGCCATTCTCCAATTGATGGGAATCCATTCAGTTTCCAGTTTCTAGCCACTATAAAAAGGGCTGCCACAAACATTCTTGCACATGTGGGGCCCTTTCCTTCTTTTATGATTTCTTTGGGATATAAGCCCAATAGAAACACTGCTGGGTCAAAGGTTATGCACGGTTTGATAACGTTTTGAGCATAGCTCCAAATTGCTCTCCAGAATGGTTGGATCTGTTCACAGCTCCACCAACAATGCATCAGTGTCCCAGCCTTCCCACATCCCCTCTCCAACGTTCATCATTAACTTTTCCTGTCATTTTAGCCAATCTGACAGGTGTGGAGTGGTACCTCAAGGTTTTCTTAATTTGCATTTCTCTGATCAATAATGATTTGGAGCACCTTTTCATATGACTACAAATAATTTTAATTTCATCCTCTGAAAATTGTCTGTTCATAACTATTGACTATTTATCAATTGGAGAATGGCTTGAATTCTAATAAATATGAGATAATTCTCTATATATTTCAGAAATGAGGCCTTTGTCAGAACCATTAAATGTAAAGATGATTTCCCAATTTGATGCTTCCCTCCTAATCTTGACTGCATTGATTTTGTTTGTACAAAAACTTTTTAACTTAATATAGTCAAAGTTATCTATCTGGTTTTCAATTAAGAGTTTCAGTTCTTCTTTGGACATAAATTTAGTCCATCTCCATAGGTCTGAGAGGTAAACTATATTACGTTCCTCTAATTTACTTATAATATCACTCTCTATATCGAGATCTTGAACACTTTTAGATCTTGTCTTGGTATGTGGTGTTAGGTGTGGGTCAAGCCCTAATTTCTTCCACACTAGTTTCCAATTTTCCCAGCAGTTTTTGCTGAATAGCGAGTACTTATCCCCAAAGCTGGGGTCTTTGGGTTTATCAAACCCTAAATTGTTAAAGTTATTGCCTAGATTGTCCTGATATCCTATCCTATACCACTGATCGACTGCTCTATTTCTTAGCCAGTACCAAATGGTTTTGATGACCGCTGCTTTATAATATAGTTTTAGATCTGGTACAGCAAGTCCACCATCATCAGCCTTTTTTTTTTTTTTTCATTAATTCCCTTGAAATCCTTGACCTTTTGTTCTTCCAAATGAATTTTGCTACTATTTTTTTCTAGATCTGTAAAATAATTTCTTGGGAGTTTGATTGGTATGGCACTAAAAAAGTAAATTAATTTAGATAGTATTGTCATAGGGGCAGCTAGGTGGCGCAGTGGATAGAGCACCTGCCCTGAAGTCAGGAGGACCTGAATTCAAATCTGGTCTCAGACACGTAACAGCTGTGTGACCCTGGGCAAGTCACTTAACCCCAATTGCCTTAGCAAAAAAAAAAAAAAAAAAATAGATAGTATTGTCATTTTTATTATATTCGCTAGGCCTACCCACGAGCATTTTATGTTTTTCCAATTGACTAGGTTTCATTTTATTTGTGTGGAAAGTGTTCTGTAGTTTACTTCGTATAGTTCCTGACTTTCCCTTGGCAGATAGATTCCCAAATATTTTATACTATCAGCCGTTATTTTGAATGGAATTTCTTTTTGTATCTCTTGCCGCTGAACTTTATTGGTAATATATAAAAATGCTGATGATTTATGTGGATTTATTTTGTATCCCGCAACTTTGCTAAAGTTGTGAATTGTTTCTAATAATTTTTTAGTTGAGTTTCTAGGGTTCTCTAAGTATACCATCATGTTATATGCAAAGAGTGATAATTTGGTTTCCTCATTACCTGCTCTAATTCCTTTAATCTCTTTTTCTTCTCTTACTGCCAAAGCTAACATTTCTAATACAATATTAAATAGTAATGGTGACAGTGGGCAGCCTTGTTTCACTCCTGATCTTATTGGGAATGGTTCTAGTTTTATTCCATTACCTAAGATGCTTGCTGATGGTTTTAATTAGATATTACTAATAATTTTAAGGAAAAGCTCATTTATTCCTATGCTCTCTAGTATTTTTAATAGGAATGGTTGTTGGATTTTATCAAAGGCTTTTTCTGCATCTATTGAGATAATCATATGGTTTTTGTTAATTTGGTTATTATTATAATTGATTATGCTAATAGTTTTCCTAATTTTGAACCAGCCCTGCATACCGGGTATAAATCCTACTTAGTCATGGTGTATTATCCTGGGATAATTTTCTGTTATCTCATTGCTAATATCTTATTTAAAATTGTTGCATCAATATTCATTAGGGAAATTGGTCTATAGTTTTCTTTCGCTGTTTTCTCTCTGCCTTGTTTAGCTATCAGCACCATATCTGTGTCATAGGAGGAATTTGTTAGTACACCTTCTTTCCCTATTTTTTCAAATAGCTTATATAGTATTGGGATTAATTGTTCTTTGAATGTTTGGTAGAATTCACATGTAAAACCATCTGGCCCTGGAGATTTTTTCTTACGGAGTTGATTAATAGCTTGTTCTATTTCTTTTTCTAAAATGGGGCTATTTAAATAATTTATTTCCTCTTCTGTTAACGTGAGCAATTTATATTTTTGTAGATATTCCTCCATTTCATTTAGATTATCAAATTTATTGGTATAAAGTTGGGCAAAGTAACTCCTAATTATTAGTCTAATTTCCTCTTCATTGGAGGAAAGTTCTCCCTTATCATTTTTGAGACTAATATTTGATTTTCCTCTTTCCTTTTTCTAATCAAATTAACTAAAGGCTTATGTATTTTGTTGTTTTTTTCTTAAACCAACTCTTAGTTTTTTTTATTAATTCAATAGTTTTCTTATTTTCAATTTTATTAATCCCTCCCTTTTTTTTCAGAATTTCCAATTTGGTATTTAATTGAGGGTTTTTAATTTGTTCTTTTTCTAGATTTTTTAATTGTAAGCCCAATTCATTGATCTTCTCTTTCTCTGTTTTATGCAAGTAAGCATGTAGAGATATAAAATTATCCCTTATAACCACTTTGGCCGTATCCCATATTTATAACAATTGAAGCCACTCTCCAATCGATAAATGGTCAAAGGATATGGACAGACAATTTTCAGAGGATTATATTAAAACTATTTCCAGTCATATGAAAAGGTGCTCCAAATCACCATTGATGAGAGAAATGCAAATTAAGAGAACTTTGAGGTACCAGTACACACCTTTCAGATTGGCTAAAATGACAGGAAAAGTTAATGATGAATGTTGAAGGGGATGTGGGAAAATTGGGACACTGATACATTGTTGGTGGAACTGTGAATGGATCCAACCATTCTGGAGAGCAATCTGGAACTATGCTCAAAGAGTTTTCAAACTGTGCATAACCTTTGACCTAGCAGTGTTTCTATTGGACCTATATCCTAAAGAGCTATTAAAGGAAGGAAAGGGACCCGCATGTGCAAAAATTTTTGTGGCAGCCCTTTTTGTAGTGGCTAGAAACTGGAAACTGAGTGGATGCCCATCAGTTGCAGAATGGCTGAATAAGTTTTGGTATATGAATGTTATGGAATATTATTTTTCTATAAGAAACGATCAGGAGGATGATTTTAGAGATACTTACAGGAACTGATGCTAAGTGAAATGAGCAGAACCAGGAGATTGTTGTATATGATGACATCACCATTTTATGACAATCAATTCTGATGAATGTGACTCTTTCCAATAATGAGATGATTGATGCCAGTTCCAATGATCTTGTGATGAAGAGAGCCATCTACACCCACAGAGAGGACTGTAGAACTGAATGTGGATTACAATATAATATTCTCATTCTTTTTGTTGCTGTTCCCTCGTATTTTGTTTTCTTACTCATTTACTTTCTTTTTTTATCTGATTTGTCTTGTGCAGCAAGAGAATTAATTGGATAAATATGTTTATACATATTGGATTTAACATATATTTTAACATCTTTGGCATATATTGAATTACTTGGCATCTAGTGGAGAGTGTGGGGGGAAGGAGGAGAAAATCTGAAACACAAGGCTATGCAAGGATCAATGTTGCCAAATTATCCATGTATATATTTTAAAAATAAAAACCTTTACAAAATAAATAAATAAGAGTAAAACACAACTTTTGGTTTAAAAATTTCATGCTTTTTTGCACAAAGGACAAGACCTCATAGAATACTCTCACTAACTTCAGAAATTACACAGCCTCTTTATTTTTAATTAAAGCTTTTTATTTGCAAAACATATGTATGGGTAAATCTTCAGCGTTGACCCTTACAAAGCTTTCTATTACAAAATTTTCCCCTTTAGTCCTCACCCCTCCCCTAGATGGCAGGAAATCCACTACATGTTAATTACGTTAAAATACTTGACAAATGAAATATATGTGTACATATTTCCACACTTATCATTGTTGTGCAAGAAAAATCATATCTACAAGAAAAAAAATCAGAGAAAGGAAACACAATGCAAGCAAACATCAGTAGAGAGCATGAAAATGTTATGTTGTGGTCCACATTTCATATCTCTCTCTCTGGGTGTATATGGCTTTCTTCACTGAACAACTGGAACTAATTTGAAACATTTCATTGTTGAAGAGAGCCATGTCCATCAGAATTCATCATCATCTAGTATTGTAATTACACAGCTTCTTAACAATATTATGATTGACTAGCAACTAAATAATTGAATAAAAGTTGTTTTGTTTTTGCTAGTAATTGAATGAGATGATTTGACAAAGGAATTAATCACAATTATTAAGATGAATAGTTGGTTTCTTTTTTTGCAGATAGTAGCTCTTATATTACATATATACATTCTTTTAAACCCACACTCCCATTTACATATAAATTTTCACTTTTATTATAAACCTGCTCAATAGAAATACAAAATATATATTTTTTGTAAATCTATATTAAGGAAATATGAATTAATTTTAAGTTAAAGAAAACAAAATCAAAATACATGACATTTGTGTGAGATGCCATATAGCAGGCAATCACTTGTCATAATAAGGCTGCATAGAGATCAACACAGATGGAGTTTAATTTATAAATAAAACATAAATAATGATGAAATAGTTAGTTTGAGAGGAACTTTGAATACTTCTATGAAATAGAATGAAATGATAATTAGAAAAATTCATGCAAGGCAATATTATAGAGAAAATGAACTTTGAAAGACTGAATAAATATGATGTATGCAATACTAATCTATGAGTTCAGAAGACTAAATATGAAACATGATCTTCACTTCCTGACAGAAAAGTGATGAACTTAAAATTAAGAAGATACATTTATTTTTTAAAATGGCCTATATGGAAATTTATTGAACTAAATTATGCATTTTTTAATCATGATAGCTTTATCATTATTTTTGCTTTGCTTTATTTTGATTTGGTTCAATGGGAGATCATGGAAAGGACAGATTATTAAAAACATGTAAAATAAACAAGTAAACATATATATATATTTACAGATATACATTTATATTTGTTGTATATATGCACATGTATGTATGTGTGTACATACAAAATTACAGAACAGTAAAACATAGAGATTAGAAAATAGATATATAAAATATGGTTTCTATATAGAGTTTTAAAAAGTACCCATTTAGACCTTATGAAAGTTGGATCATTTGTGTGTCTCACAGGTATCAGGGCATATTAGAATAAGCATAAGATTTGGAGTCAGAATACTGAGTGTTCCTTCCCACTGCTCTACTTTACACCCTTTCCTCATTTCTAATGGAGAGTTAGCAATACTTGCTCTTTCTGTGACCATTTCCTCCTCTGTTTCTACAATATTGGGGTAGTTTTCCTTGATGATCTCTTGAAGAATGTTATCCACTCTCTTTTTTTTGGGATATGGTCTTCAGGAAGACTAATGATTTTTAAATTGTCTCTTATCAATCTATTTTCCAGGTTGGCTGCTTTTCCAATGAAGCATTTTACATTTTCTTCCATTTTTTATTCTTTTTTTGTTATGATACAAGTAATTTTTTTTATTAATTAAAGCTTTTTATTTGTATAACATATGTATGGGTAGTTCCCCAACCTTGATCTTTACAAAGCTTTCCAATACAAATTTTACCCCCAGTCCCCTCCCCTCCCCTAGATGGCAGGAAGTTCAGTAC
>JAJPUD010013121.1:22418-38312 GCA_023553655.1 Myrmecobius fasciatus | reverse complement strand
CTTTTAATAAAAAATTTTTTTAAAATATTTTTTTTTTTTTTTTTTTTTGCTTTTTTTTTGCTGAGGCAATTGAGGTTAAGTGACTTGCCCAGGGTCACACAGCTAGGGAATGTTAAGTGTCTGAGACCAGATTTGAACCTAGGTCCTCCTGACTTCAGGGCTGATGCTCTCTCCACTGCGCCACCTAGCTGCCCCTTAATAAAAATTTTTAAAAAAAGATTTTCCTGAAGTAAATTATGGTAAATAAAATAAAGAAAAATTTGGGCTCAGCTGCCAAGATCAAATTTTTTCCTAAAACCTCCCAAGGCCCTGAGCTGTATAACAAACTGAAGTGTTAGATACTAAGTGCCTGGACTACAAAGACAAAAGGAAAATGGTCTCTGCCTCTAGGAGTTTACTACATTTCTCCAAGGAAATAAAACATGGATATTGTAAGTAAATACAAAATAATTTCAACTGGAAGTGAATGCTAATAACCTGAAAGATTAGGAAAAGTCTCCTTTTAAGGCATTAACTTCTGCTGGGTGCTGTAGCAGATAGAAAGTTGAGTCTGGAATCAGGAAGATGACCTGAGTTCAAATTTGGCCTCAGCCACCCTGGGCCTCAGTTCCTAATCTGTAAAATGAATAGAAGGAAATGAAAAACGATTACATTATGTTTGCCAAGAAAATTCTAAATGGGGTCATGAAGAATGACATGGCTTTGGAAGAAGCTGAGGGACTAAAGATAGCTGCCCCAAGGAGAGGCAGACCACCCAGCTCTTCCATACTTAAATCAGCAAAAACCATGTTCACATCAGACTGAATAATGAAGAAATCTATTGAGAAATTATAGTAAGTGACTTCTATCCCAGAATCGCATCCCAAAAACCTCCAGCCCATGGTCAATAAGAAAGGGGGCTTTTAGCAAAGTCATTGTCAGGGTAGGCCAAATCAGCCAATGAGGCTTTGCATCTGGAAGCAAGAAGGGCAGAAAAAATCTCCAGGGAGGCCAGTTAGCCTGAAATGGTCTAAAAGCGTCAGGGTGGTGGCCTTGGAAGCCTGGAATGGATTATACCAGTGACTGTAATAGCCATGTGCCTGAAGACTCTGAGATCCTTAGCATTGGAACCCAAGATATCCCAGAGGCATTTCTAGAGATCCAGTGCTCTGGACTTAGATGATCCAGGAGAGCCCAACTCAAGATATGAGTAAATTAAACACCAACCAATATTTTAAAATAATTGTAGATCTAGAGATTCCCAAAGAGGAGAGAATAGGTATTCAAAGCTGGGGGGGGGGCAGAGAAGGAATATTTTCCATAGGGACTCCATGAATATCTAGAAGAAATGAAACATTAAAAAGTAAATAAAAGCGCTGGAGGAAAATATTGGAAGAAAATTAAATAGCTTAAAATTCAGCATCTTAAATTGTGATTCTTAACATAACAATGCAAGGGTCACAAAATTATGGTTTATTATCAGCAAATGTTTGATTTATATACCTATATCTGTAGAGTTCTGTAAAAATTTCTTGGTCAAAAAGCGGTCTCAAGTGGAAAAAGTTTAAGAAACCCTGCTCAGAAGATAAAGTGGTAAACCTCACCTGAGTGACAAAGTCCCTGAAATTATATAAAAAATCAATTATTCCAGGGGCAGCTAGGTGTTGCAGTGGATAGAGCACCAGCCCTGAAGTCAGGAGGACCTGAGTTCAAATCTAGTCTAAAAATTCCCTAGCTATGTGACCCTGGGCAAGTCACTTAACCTCAGTTGTCTCAGGGGAAAAAAAATCAATTATTCCATAAGTTAGCAAGAAATAGTAGAACAAAATCAAAAGATTGAAAAATAGAAAATGTAGTGTTTAGCCACTTTGGTTTAGCCACCAAAGTGGCTAAACACTACATTTTCTATTTTTTGATCTACAAATCTATATACAAGTATATTTTGATCTTACAGATTAACTGATCTGTAAGAAAGATCAAAGAGGGATAATTTTTAAAATCATTGGACCCTCTGAAAGCTATGACCTTCAAAAAAAAAAAGCCTAGTTCCTATATTTTAAAAAATTATAAGTGAAGAATTGTCCGGATCTGGTAGAATCAGAGGGTAAAAGGAAGATAGAAATAGCCCACTGATCATCATCTGGGGGAAAAAAACCCAAACGTATGAAGTCTCAGAGATTTTACAATCAAGACCTAGAACTTCTACATTAAGGAAATCATATTATTAACATTTAGAAAAAAGCAATTCAAATACCAAGGAATCACAATCAAGTTCACACATCTTGGTAGTGTCTGCTAATAATACTGTACACACATGTACAAACAAACCTTTCCTTCCAAGGGAAAACAAACCTTTAATAGAATAAGAAACTTTCAAGCATTTATGATTAAAAACAAACAAAAAAACCCCCAGATGAATGGGAACATTGAAATAGAAAAACAAAAGCCTAGAGAAACCTAGAAATATAAATTTATTTGAGCAATTAGAAGATGTATGATGATAGGTGATAAACCTAATATCTCCTTCCAATATTTTTCTTCTGTTCCCCCCCCCCTTTTTATGTTTCATTTCTTCTAGGTATTCATGAAGTCCTTGTGGAAAATCCCTTTTCTCCCTCTTTAAATAGCTACTCTCCTCTTTAGAAATCCCTAGATTACCCACAATTTAGGGGAACACAATGTCATTTCCTGGAAGTAGGTCCTTTGTTTTTCCCACATAAAGGTCTGTAAATTAGGTGATCCAAAGCCTGCTACATTTATAATTAGGGTATATGAGAAAAATATATACACATGGAGAAAGGAGTAGGAGAAACCAGAATCTGAATCTGAAATGGACAAAGGAAGGTTGAATGATTACATAGACACAATTTAATATAGAAATATATCAACTTTAACAAGCAGGAGAGGAGGGAGTTGAAGGAGGATGTTATAGGGGTCAGAGAAGCAAATATAATAACCTTCCTCATCCTGAAGGAGGAATACAAGTGTTGGGAGAAAAAGAAAAAGCAAAAAGCTAGATTCTAAGGGGATGGCCACCAATTGGGGAATGGCTGAACAAACAACATTCACCTTCTCAAAAACTTGTGTCCCAAATTTTTCTCCCTCTCCCCTCTCCTCCTCCCTCCCCAAGACAGCAGGCACTCTGATATAGATTAAATGTGTGCAATTGTAAAGATATTTCCATATTGATTATGCTAAGCAAAAAAAAAAAGAAAGAGGGGGTGAGGGCAGGGAAAACACAAGAAAGAAAAATATTATGATGAAAATATGCTTGGATCCACATTTGGTCTCCATAATTCTCTCTGGATTTGGATGATACTTTGTATCACAAATCTATTGGAATTGCCTTGAATCACTTCATTTTTTAAAAATTAAAGCTGAATCACTTCATTGTTAAAAAAAGAACCAAATCTATCACAGTTGATCATCATATAATCTTGCTATTTCTGTGTGTATTGTTCTCTTCTTTCTGCTCACTTCACTTAGCATCATTTTGATAGACCACAGCTTCTAGGAAAAATTTAACAGTAATCCTGAGGTCCCCTGACCTTAGAGTGCTATTGTTCTAACAATCTGTCAACAAATCTAAAGTTTTATTTAGTGCCATACCAATCAAACTCCCAAGAAATTATTTTACAGATCTAGAAAGAAATAGTAACAAAGTTCATTTGGAAGAACAAAAGGTCAAGAATTTCAAGGGAATTAATGGGAAAAAAAAAAGGCCTTGCTGTACCAGATCTAAAACTATATTATAAAGCAGCAGTCATCAAAACCATTTGTTACTGGCTAAGAAATAGTCAATCAGTGGCATAGGATAGGATCATAGGACAAAGTAGACAATAACTATAACAATTTAATGTTTGATAAGCTCAAAGACCCCAGCTTTTGGGATAAGTACTCACTATTCGACAAAAACTGCTGGGAAAATTGGAAACTAGTGTGGAAAAAACTAGGGCTTGACCCACACCTAACACCACATACCAAGATAAGATCTAAATGGGTTCATGATTTAGATATAAAGTGATATTACAAGCAAATTAGAGAAACATAGGATAGTTTACCTCTCAGACCTTTGGAGATGGAATAAATTTATGTCCAAAGAAGAACTGGAACTCTTAATTAAACACAGATAGATAATTTTGATTATATTAAGTTAAAAAGTTTCTGTACAAATAAAACTAATGCAGACAAGATTAGGAGGGAAGCAATAAATTGGGAAATCATATTTACATTTAATGGTTCTGATAAAGCCCTCGTTTCTAAAATTTATAGAGAATTGTCTCATATTTATAAGAATTCAAGCCACTCTCTAATCGATAAATGGTCAAAGGATATGAACAGAATTTTCAGATGATGAAATTAAAACTATTTCTAGTCATATGAAAAGGTGCTCCAAATCACTATTGATCAGAGAAATGCAAATTAAGACAAGTCTGAGGTACCACTACACACCTGTCAGATTGGATAAGATGACAGGAAAAATAATGACAAATGTTGGAGGGGATGTGGGAAAACTGGGACACTGATACATTGTAGGTGGAACTGTGAATGGATCCAACCATTCTGGAGAGCAATTTGGAACTATGCTGAAAAAGTTATCAAACTGTGCCTACCCTTTGACCCAGCAGTTCTATTGGGCCTATATCCCAAAGAGATCTTAAAGGAAGGAAAGGGCCCCACATGTGCAAAAATGTTTGTGGCAGCCCTTTTTGTAGTGGCTATAAACTGGAAGCTGAATGGATGCCCATCAATTGGAGAATGACTGAATAAATTATGGTATATGAATGTTATGGTATATTATTGTTCTGTAAGAAACAACCAGCAGGACGATTTCAGAGAGGCCTGGAGAGACTTGCATGAACTGATGCTGAGTGAAATGAGCAGAACCAGGAGATCATTATACACAGCAACAAGACTATATGATGATCAATTCTGATGGATATGGCTCTCTTCAACAATGAAATGTTTCAAACCAGTTCCAATTGTTCAGTAAAGAAAGCCATATACACCCAGAGATGGGGACCACAACATAATATTTTCATTCTCTCTATTGATGTTTGCTTGCATTGTGTTTCCTTTCTCAGATTTTTTTTCTCGTAGATACGATTTTTCTTGCACAACAAGATGTGTGGAAATATGTATATATATATATATTCAATTTGTCAAGTATTTTAACATAATTAACATGTAGTGGACTTCCTGCCATCTAGGGGAGGGGTGGGGACTAAGGGGAAAAAATTTGTAATGGAAAGCTTTGTAAGAGTCAATGTTGAAGAATTACCCATACATATGTTTTGCAAATAAAAAGCTTTAATAAAGAAAAAAAAATTCTAAAGTTTTCTGGTTATAGTACAATCCTAGAAACTTTGCAGATTGCCAGATAGCAATCTGTTGGTCTGTTTGATAACAGGGTTTCTGAGACAAATGGTGAGGTACATACCAGACCACTCCTCAGTTCTACCTCTGGGTAGCATATCGGTGACATGAAGAACCAGATCTCTCTGTCTTTTCCTATAAATTTGTCTTGTTGCTCCTGGTTCTTTGCTAAATCCTTTTGGAACTTAGCCTCCTTCAATTGGCATTACAATTACAATGGCAGTAAGCTATGCCCCTTGACTTAGAGATGGGTTGAATCCTGCAAATTCTTTATTTTTTTTAATTCTTTTTTTATTAAAGCTTTTTATTTGTATAACACATGTATGGGTAGTTCCTCAGCATTGATCTTTACAAAGCTTTCTGTTACAAATTTTACCCCCAGTCCCCTCCCCTCCCCTAGATGGCAGGAAGTCCACTACATGTTAATAATGCTAAAATACTTGACAAGTTGGTGCAAATTCTTTTGAGACACCTCACAATACTAATCTGTGATTTAAACCTCTTGGGGTCTCCTTTTGAACCTCAACAATTTCATGTAAGTCTTAACTGACTTTTCTGAAATTAGCCTGCTCATTTCTTATAGAACAACAATATTCCATTATATTCATATACCATAATTTATTCAACCATTCCGCAACTGATGGGCAATCACTCAATTTCCAGTTTCTTGCCACTACAAAAAGGGTTGCTACAAACATTTTTGCACTTTTTTTTGCAGATCTTTCTTTTCCAAAGTATTGTGATCAATTTCCAGGTGTTAATTCTGATGTGATTTCCTATAGTCAACTGTCTGAAATTTTGATATCAACTTTGCCTACTAATTCATAAAACATAGAGTGAGCAGTATTTATTGAGCAGTATTTCCTGGTTTGAACTTATTGATGATTATTCATCTATTAAAATCTCTTATAGTTCTTCTCAAAAATTTTTAACTATATCCTTATCTTTGATTTCAGCATCTGCTTCGAGGATTTTTCTAGAATATTTACCTTCATTTTGTTCAAATTTTAATTAAAGGAGCAGCATTCAGCAAATTAATAAGCAAACAACCAAACAGGAAGGATAGTATAAATAAAAACTATGAAAGTTATGCAAATGTAGTTAGGTACTACCACAAACAACATGCTCAGAAGCATGCAGATTCAAATATTGCTCAGATTACTGAACATGCAACAACAGTTAGCGTATGAAGGGCAACTAATAAACAGAAAGTCAATGTCATATGTAAAGAAGCTGCAAAGTCATCAATAGCATGTAGCTAAGTGCAGTAATAACCAATAGCATAATAAAAACAATATCTTTGTGACTTTATGAAGATATGGTGGATTAATTGTAAGAGATACAAATGCTATGGAGAAAATTAAAAATAAATATAAAAAGTATATATGGACTAGAAAGAAACAGTTCTAGAAAAGAAAATTTTACAAAATTTAAAACAAAATATCCCTTTGAAAAGCAAATCAAAAACAAGATTCAACAGTCATTCAGAATCATTAAAAAAAACCCCACCAAGATAAGTATTCCCAGTTGTTCTTCCTGTATATCACCAAAGAGAACTGTTTTAAAAAAACAAAACAAAACAAAAAAACCCAGACTATCTGAGATGACTCCTTATATATGACACTATTACAGGCTGTGGATGACAACTTGGTGGGTGCCAGCTTGTGAAACTTAGGACCTACATTAGTTTAATCACCCAAATGGGATGGTGTAGTTAAATTTACAAAAAAGTAGGGAGTCACTTCAATAACTATCCATGAAGATTTGCAATATTTAATTTCTCCACCAGGTGGTAATCTTCCCAAAGCTGGATCAGTCAAGTGATCTTAAGAGTAGTTCTGACACCTGTAGAAAAGTCGGCCTAAAAGGCTGCAATTCCCTCATTGAACATCAGAGAGCACTAAGCTCCTAATTCTCAGACAGTTTTTGGCTTCCACTGGGTTCTGAATTTTAGTCTAAGGATCAATGTAAAATATTGCTCAGAATTATTGGAAAATTACAAAACAAAAAGAGCTGATTCAGCTTCCATGCTGAGTCTGACAGGACTTTCCATTTTCTCATCTTAAATCCACACAGTTATTAGGCTCAAGCAAACAGTGTTCTATGGCTGCTTAGTTTGTCATATATATATAGAAGAAAATAGAAAAGAAAGAAATCAGGTACTTTTGCCTGGAGTACCTGAGCATCCATTTCCTATTCTCTCCAAACTTTTACTGACTACAAACTACAAACTTCTTTTTCCCTCATGTCATGGGAAAAAAAACAAAAAGGAAGAATTGTGTATATAGTTCTTTTATCTAAGATATTTTTTACTTAATATTTTATTTTTCCAATTATATATTAAGATGGTTTGCAGCTTTCATTTTTATAAGATTATGGGTTCTGAAGATTTTCCCCTCCCTCCAGCCTTCCCAAGACCGCAAACAATCTAATATAGGTTATACACATACAGTCATATATAACATATTTCTATATTAGTCATGTTGTAAAAGAAGAATCAAAACAAAAGGGCAAAACCATGAGAAAAAAAGTAAATTTTTAAAGTTGAAATGGTATGAAAATAGTATGCTTCAATCTGCTTCAATGTCCATAGTTCACACTCTAGATGTGGATAGCATTTTCCATCCCAAGTTTATTGGAATTGTCTTGGATTAGTATCTTATGAGAAGAGCCAAGTCTATCATAGTTGATCATCACAAAATATTGTTGCTATTGTGTACAATGTTCAGTGCTCTTGTTTTGCTCACTTCATTCAGCATCAGTTCATTTAAATTTTTCTAGGTTTTTCTGAAATCAACCTGCTTATCATTTCTTACAGAAAATTAATATTCCATTACATTTATATACCACAAATTGTTCAGCTATTCCCCAATTGATGGGATCCCCTCAATTTCCAATTCTCTACCACCACAAAAAGAGATATTATAAATGTTTTTGTACATGTAAGTACTTTTCCCTTTTTGATGATCTCTTTGGGACACAGATGCAATAGTTTTATAGCCTTTTGGGTATAGTTCCAAATTGTTTTCCAGAACGGTTGAATCAGTTTACATCTTCATCAACAATGCATTAGGGACTTCTGAATTTTAAAGAATGCAAGGGCAGTCTTGATATGTCTCTCTGTTCACCATTCCTCCAAGCTTTGAAATAGGTGATGATCTCTGGTACAATGGAATTTGCTTCATTAATACTGATTCTAATATTCGTGGTTGGCAATTTGCATTTCTGCTCCATATTTGAGTCTCAGCTTTTCCATAGGGTGCTGATCCCAATTACTGCAAAATAGAGATTTGAGTATCATCAACAAAATAAGTCAAAGAGTCCATTTTCCAAAGTTTTAGTGACTGGTGCACTCACAGGCAAAGAATCCCAGTCTGAATGCATGGTTTTTCTGCTCCCTATGCATGGGAAAGCTTTTGTGGGCAAAAAAGGTAGACCCTACTTACCTTCCTACACATAAAATCTTGCCACATTTCTCATTCTCTTTTATTCCTTTTTTGATACTACTTGCTCATGGCAGACTTACTTCTATTAGCTCACTTGTAATGCTCAGGGAGAAACTGAGGCAGTATCACACATGGAAATTAGGTAATACTTTATTGATGTTAATTGAGTGTTCAGAATCCATAGCTATGGATCAGGACTTCTGGGACTCATGTCTCAAAGCACACAGTCCATTGTGAGTTTAGACTGACAGACATGTTAGCCGACTGGATCTCAGGCAGGTCCAGCCCAGAGCATTAGATTGACAGACATGTCAGCCGACTGAATAGGACTAAGGTCACAGAGTATTCAGTACCTCATTGGTGGGGATCACAATTTTTATAGTCTCCATAGCCCAGGGAGACAAAGAACTCATGGGAACAGTTGAGCACATCTGGTGTCTAAGGAAACCATAAATTCAGTTCTGGCAGGTAGGGAGTAAAGGATGCTAAGTTTGGAAAAGGAAGACAGTAAGTCTGGGTCATAAAGATAAGGGGTATGTCGAGGCTGGCCATCTGGAGGTTTTATAACTCCTTTGGAATGTGAGTCCAATTATTTCTGATGGTAAGAAGGAGGGATGTTGTTATTTTTGGGCAGAACAATTAAGGGAAACTGAAAGAGCAACTGAGGGAAACAGGGAAACTGGCACAACACACTGACTCATTTTTTTCTGTGTGAACTTTAGAGGTCCTCATGGTTCTCACAGATGAAATGCATTGCAGGACTATGGTGGCTCTCTATTTCTAAAAATAGCTTTTCTTTAAAATATATGTATAGGTAGCTTTCAACATTCACCCCTACAAAACCCTGTGTTCCAAACTTTTCTCCCTCCCACCCACTCCCATCTCCCACCACTTCTAGATAGCAAGCAATCCAATATAGGTTAAACATGTACAACTCTTCCAAATACTTCTCCACATCTATAATGCTGCACCAAAAAAAGATCAGATCAAAAGGGGAAAAAATGAGAGAAAAACATAAACAAACAACAACAACAAAAAAAGGTTACCATGTTGTGATCCATACTCAATCCCCACAGCCCTCTCTTTGGGTGCAGATGGCTCTCTCCATCACAAGTCTGTTGGAATTGGCCTAAATCACCTCATTGTTGAAAAGAGCCTATTTCTACTGGTACTCTTTTCCTCCATCTTCAAGCCTTTCTCTATAAGCCCTCGTTATGCCTCTGCATAGGATGAAGCAGAGATTCCACAAATCTGTAACACTTCAGAGAATGTTTCCAATAAAAAGAATATCATTAAATCTTCAGAAATTTTTTTAAAATTTTTGTTCAGAAATTGACTAATAGCATATAGTATTTTAATTTTTGTAAATTGCTTTCTATATGCAATAAGAGGTTTGATCAAGAAGAGCCCAGTTCTTAGGTTACCAACCCACATGGAGGCCAGACTTTTCCTCAATTCGAAGCATGCTTACTGAAGTGGTAATAAAGGTATCAGATGTGGTAATATGGAGTAAATTTATTAAATAGATGTGGGGAAGCATAATTGTAAAAGTATTATAAAAATAATAGAGATTCGATTCATGTCGTAAGGAAATCATGTCAGAGATGTACATCACAGGTAATAAAGATTTGTTAATCATTATGTGAATAGCCTTTAGACTCAAACAAATACAACTATACAAGGCAAAATCATAAATGAATGAGCAATTTGCTGTGAGGGAACATGACTTTTATAGCTCAGGGGAGATGGAGGAGTGAGGGGTGGAGGGTGGGGCAGGATCTAAGGAATAAGGGAAGGAACCAAGAAAGAGTTAATAGCTCAGAAAGAGGAGAAGGAAATAAAGGCAGGATCTAGGAAGTTACAAGGTTGTATATTGAGATATATTGACTGTCTTGACTATTGTGTCTTACAAACCTAACCTATTTCACTGATCCACTGCTCTATTTATTAGCCAGTACCAAATGGTTTTGATGAATGCCACTTTTATAATATAGTTTTAGGTCTGATACAGTTAGGCCACCTTCCTTTGCATTTTTTTTTCATTAATTTTCTTGAAATTCTTGATTTTTTTTCTTCTTCCAGATTTTGTCATTTTTTCTACCTCTATAAAGTAATTTCTTGGCAGTTTGATTGATATAACACTGAATAAGTAGATTAATTTAGATAGGATTATCATTTTTTGCATATTAACTTAGCTGACCCATAAGCACTTGGTATTCTTCCAATTGTTTAGATATATTATTTGTGTGAAGTCTTTTGTAATTGTGTTCATAGGGGCAGCTAGGTGCCACAGTGGATAGAGTACCAGCCATGAAGTCAGGAAGACCTGAGTTCAAATTTGACCTCAGACACCCTGGGAAGTCACTTAATCCCAATTGTCTCACCTCCCCCCCACCAAAAAAAAAAATAAGAAATAGAGCTGATTATAGAAAATCCTGGAAAGATTTACATGAACTAATGCTGAGTGAAACAAGTGTACATTGTACACAATAACAGCAAAAATGTACAATGATCAACTATGAAAGGCTCGGTTCTTCTCAGTAGTTCAGTGATCCAAAGCAATCCCAATAGACTTTGGACAGAAAATGCTATCTTCATTCAGAAAAAAAGATCTAATGAGACTGAATGTAAATCAACACATGCTATGTTTTTTTCTGTTTTTTTTTTAAATTTCTCCCATAGTTTTTCCCTTTTGCTCTGATATTTCTTTCCCAACATGATTCATAAAGCAATGTGTATTAAAAATAAACTGACTAAAATTTTTAAAAATTGTGTTCTGTTCATATAGTTCCTAGCTTTGTTTTGGCAGGTAGACACCCAAATATTTTATATTATCTACAGTTATTTTAAATGGGATTTCTCTTTCTATCTCTTGCTGCTAAACTTTATTGGTAAATATATAGAAATGCCAATGATTTATGTGGGTTTATTTTATATCCTTGAACTTTACTAAAGTTATTATTTCTAGCAGTTTTTCATTGATTTTCTGGGATTCTCTAAGTGTACCATCATATCATTTGCAAAAAGAGATAATTTTGTTTTCTTACTATCTGCTTTGATTTCTTCTATTTTTTTCTTCTCTTATTTCTAAAGTTAACACTTCTGGACTTCCTTCCGGGAGTGGAGCCATGGTGGCGGAGATCAGACAGGATTCTCTGTAACCTCCTCTAACCTCCCCTCAAACCAACAAAATATGAAGCCTCTAGACTGATTCTGAAGCAAAAAAATCCACAATATCCGGAGAACAACACGATTCTACAAGAAGATACTCTGGAAGAACCTCAAAACAGGTCTGTTTTAATGGGGCAGGGGGTGGCCTACTGAACCCAGACTGCAGCACAGGGAGACCGGGGCAGGGAGCTGGAGCAGGGAGCTGGAACAGGAGTCAGAACAGGAGTGGGAGCGTTGTGCTTTTCTCACACCTGGGAGTCTTCTGCGAGCCTCTTGGAACAATTTGTCCTGATTGTGGGCAGGTGGTTTGGAGGGTCTGCCTTTTGAGGGGGATAGATTGTGAACCACTGAACCCCTGATGAGCATCGTAACTAGCTGCCATTACACAGCACCTTAAAGCAATCAATCAAACAACAGGTCTGATAAGCACCAGAAATAATTCAATCAGCTGAGCTGCCCAGCCCCTGACATAATTCAATCAGCAGAACTGCCCAGTTCCTGAAATAACTCAATCAGCAGAACTGCCCCAGGGCAAATTAAAGCAGCTGTCCCACCTTTGCCCTAAACAGACCTCACACCATTAAAAAAAATGAATAAAAAACCAAAAAGAGTTCTCACCATAGACAACTTTTATGGAGAGAGGGAAGAACAGACCTCAAATCCTGAGGCCCCTAAAGGTAAAGCAACTCCAGAAAAAGCCCCAAAGAGAGACATAAATTGGTCTCCATGTCACAAGGCTTTCTTTGAAGATTGCATAAAAAATCTTAAAAGAGAGTTAGAAGAAACATGGGGAAACGAAATGAGATCACTGCAAAATAAAATAGAGAAAATGGAAAAAGAATGCAATGAACAAAAAAATGTAATTGGTCAATTGCAAAAGGAACTAAAAACAGTAACTGAAGAAAATAAGACATTAAAAATTAGAATCGAACAATTGGAAATTAATGACTCATCAAGACTTCAAGAATCAGTTGAACAAAAACAAAAAAATGAAAAGATAGAGAAAAACATGAAATATCTCCTAGGAAAAACAACTGACCTGGAAAATAGATCTAGGAGAGACAATCTAAGGATTATAGGGCTTCCTGAAAGCCATGATGAAAAAAAGAACCTGGACACTATATTCCAGGAAATCATAAAAGAAAACTGCCCTGATATTTTACACCCAGAAGGCAAAATACTCCTTGAAACAATCCACCAATCACCTCCTGAAAGAAACCCAAAAATTAAGTCCCCCAGAAATATCGTGGCTAAATTCCAGAACTATCATACCAAGGAAAAGATATTACAAGAAGCCAGAAAGAAACAATTTAAATATCGGGGAGCTACAATTAGGATCACACAGGACCTAGCAGCTTCTACTTTGAAGGATCGAAGGGCCTGGAATCAGATATTCCGAAGGGCAAAGGAACTTGGATTACAGCCAAGAATAAGTTACCCAGCTAGAATGAGCATTATCTTCCAGGGAAGAAGATGGTCTTTCAATGATATAGGAGAATTTCACCTATTTCTACTGAAAAGACCAGAACTGAACAAAAAATTTGATCTACAAACACAGAACACAAGAGAAACATAAAAAGGTAACAAGAAAAAATAACTCTTGAGAACTATATTTATGTTATAGATACTTATAGAATGAGGGTTGATTTTATGAATTGATTATTACATTATGATTATGATATGATTACTGTGATTTTATGATTATTATCATATGATTACTGTGATTTTATGATTATTATTATATGTTTATTGTGATTTTATGAATCTTATGATATGATAAACTGAAAAAGAAATTAGAGGTAGAAAAAGGTTAACATTGGAAGAAGAGGAAAAGGAGGTAAAATAAGGGAAATTACATCACATGTAGAGGCAAAGAAAGCCTATAATGATTGAGGGGAGAAAAGGGAGGGGAATGAGAATTGGGTTAATCTCCATCTCATCAGATTTTGCTCAGAGGGAATAATAGACGTACTTATAAGGAAACTGGAGGGAAAGGGGGGAAAAAGGGGGTGGGTGGGGCTCTAAAGGGGAAGGATTGTTTGAGGGAAGTGGTTTTTCAAAAGCAAAATAGTAGGGAGGAGGGAAAGGGGATAAGAAAGAGAAAAGCATAAGCTAGGGTAAATAAGATGACAGGAAATACAGAATTAGTTATTTTAACTGTGAATGTGAATGGAATGAACTCTCCCTTAAAGCAGAAGCAGATAGCAGAGTGGATTAAAAACCAGAATCCAACAATATGTTGTATACAAGAAACACATCTAAAACATAGAGATACATATAGGATGAAGGTAAAAGGCTGGAGCAGAATCTATTATGCTTCAGGTGAACAAAAAAAAGCAGGGGTAGCAATCCTGATCTCAGACCAAGTAAAAGCAAAGATAGACTTAATTAAAAGAGACAAAGAAGGAAATTATATCTTCCTAAAGGGTACCATAGATGATGAAGCAATATCAATACTAAACATATATGCACCAAGTGGTATAGCATGGAAATTCCTAGAGGAAAGGTTCAGAGAGATGCAAGAAGAAATAGACAGCAAAACTATAATAGTGGGGGATCTCAACCTCCCTCTCTCAGAACTTGATAAATCAAACCACAAAATAAATAAGAAAGAAGTTAAGGAGGTAAACAAAATGTTAGAAAAGTTAGGTATGATAGATCTTTGGAGGAAATTAAATGGAGACAGAAAGGAGTTTACTTTTTTCTCAGCAGTCCATGGAACTTATACAAAAATTGACCATGTGCTAGGACACAAAAACCTCAAAATCAAATGCAGGAAGGCAGAAATAATAAATGCATTTTTTTCAGATCATGACGGAATAAAAATCACATGCAATATAAGGCAAGGAGAAAATAGACCAAAAACCAATTGGAAACTAAATAATTTTATCCTAAAGAATGAATGGGTGAAACAGCAAATTACAGACACAATTACTAATTTCATTCAAGAGAATGACAATAATGAGACCACATACCAAAATTTGTGGGATACAGCCAAAGCGGTAATAAGGGGAAATTTTATATCTCTAGATGCTTATTTGCATAAAATAGAAAAAGAGAAAATCAATGAATTGGGCTTGCAACTAAAAAAGCTAGAGAAAGAACAAATTAAAAACCCCCAATCAAATACCAAACTTGAAATCCTAAAAATAAAAGGAGAGATTAGTAAAATTGAAAGTAAAAAAACTATTGAATTAATAAATAAAACTAAAAGTTGGTTTTATGAAAAAACCAACAAAATAGATAAACCTCTAGTTAATTTAATTAGAAAAAAGAAAGAGGAAAATCAAATTGTTAGTCTCAAAAATGAAAAGGGAGAACTTTCCACCGATGAAGAGGAAATTAGAGCAATAATCAGGAGTTACTTTGCCAATATGTATGCCAATAAATTTGATAACCTAAGTGAAATGGAGGAATATCTACAAAAATATAGATTGCCCAGATTAACAGAAGAGGAAATAAATTACTTAAATAGTCCCATTTCAGAAAAAGAAATAGAACAAGTCATTAATCAACTCCCTAAAAAAAAATCCCCAGGACCAGATGGATTTACATGTGAATTCTACCAAACATTTAAAGAACAGTTAACTCCAATATTATATAAACTATTCGAAAAAATAGGAAATGAAGGACTCCTACCAAACTCTTTTTATGATACAGATATGGTACTGATACCTAAACCAGGTAAAACAAAAACAGAGAAAGAAAATTATAGACCAATCTCCTTAATGAATATTGATGCAAAAATCTTAAATAAAATATTAGCAAAGAGATTACAGAAAATCATTCCTAGAATAATACACCATGACCAAGTAGGATTTATACCAGGAATGCAGGGATGGTTCAATATTAGGAAAACTATTAACATAATTGACTATATTAATAACCAAACTAACAAAAACCATATGATAATCTCAATAGA